>PVIW01005379.1:0-107928 GCA_004026585.1 Noctilio leporinus
TGATGATTGCCATTCTGACAGGTGTGAGGTGGTATCTTAATGCAGTTTTAATTTGCATCTCTCTGATGACTAGCGATGTTGAGTATTCTTTCATATGCCTCTGGGCCCTTTGTATATCTTCCTCAGTGAGTTGTCTGTTCAGGTCCTTTGCCCATTTTTTAATTGGGCTGTCTGTCTCCCTGGTGTTGAGTCGCATTAGCTCTTTGTATATTTTGGAGATCAGACCCTTGTCTGAGGTATCATTGGCAATTATGTTTTCCCATACAGTTGATTCCCTTTGAATTTTGCTGATATTTTCTTTAGCTGAACAGAAACTTTTCAATTTCATATAAGGGACATTTTCTTCTTAATGTTCCAAGGCCTTCTGAGAGAAATACACACAAGTGAAAAGCTCACACTGGGGGAATGTATGTGTGCCCAGTCAGGGTATATCACAGCACACAACACACGTGTTTTGTTGCATGTGAGGGCTGTGTTTTCATAGGCCTGAGATTTTAGACAACACAATGGTACTTGGTTATTTTATCAAAATTTTGGGAATATATTTTAAACTGATGTTGGCAGAGTTAACATTTATGGTTATAGCTATTATTGTCAGCATCCCCAAGGAGCTATGGCACTTTTGTAATTCTTTTATGACCTTGTTAATGTTGCAGTCTGTTCATGTAAATGGTGATTCTCAATTTGGAGTTGGGTCCTGAAAATGGTTTCCCTGAACTCTTTGCAGGTGAACCTCTTTCCCCCTTTGCCTCCCTTTTCCAAAGTGTTTCCACCTCTCATTCCTACTTTGACTTTTTCACTAGGAAATTTAATTTGTTATCTTGCTTGTTTGCTTGCTGTTCAGACTTTTAATTTATGTCTTTTTTTTTTTTTTTTACTTCTCCGTCCACCTACACATCATGGCATTGATCCAACCAGGTACTGTTCAGGAATGGGTTCTTGATTCATCTCAAAGCAGTAGTTCATGGATGCAGCGTCTTCTAAACATCTGGTGATGTCAGAAGCAATTGGGAACTTGTGAGCCAGAAGTTTCCTCCCACTTGTTCTTACTTTCTGGACGGACTTTACATGTCTCCTTGAGGGGACTGCAGCCAAGTTATAATACTTAGAGCTTCCTTGTGGCAGATCCCTGTGGGTTCCATGTTCTCACCGCCTGTTGGGACCCAGGGTAGAAGAATGGATGCAAAGGCTCTGAGGCAGACACACAGATGTGTACACAGATAGAAACCATCCGAGGCATTGAAAAATGATATGGCTTTTAGGTCCCAGTTCATGCAAATCTTCGCTTTCTGCAAATTTGCATTCACAAGAACAGTCTATGGTTCAGAACAGACAGCAACTTCACATCTTCCCCAGAGACTCAAAACCAGGAACTTAAAATTGGAAGACACAGAGGGAGGTCCTGACAAGATGCAAGTGCCCTGCAGACTCCCCCAGCTTGCTCAGTGGTCCCCTAAATCTCCTTTTAATAGTGGCAGCCAGAAGTGAGGGTAACCCAGGACACATGCTGTAGAGATGAATGTCTCAGCTCTCTGGTGGACCCTGCTGAGCATTAATACACCTGACACTTAACAAATTATTAGAAAATATAGGGAAGCCATTGGCCTTGGCTGGGTGCAGACTCTCATACACAGAGAACTTCGGCATCCAGCATCGGGGCTCATTCCAAGCGTAACGTTAGCTTTAATCTCAGCCATCAGCCACTCAGGGCCACACTGACCTGGATCCTCTGTGTCAGAGAGATGTGAAGGTGCTGGGGGCCGGTGAAAAGGCTGTCTTGGATCCTTTCTCTCCCCAGGCCTGGGACAGGTGAAGCAGAAGGTGTGTGTTTGCAGAATAGTCAACAGGGGTCTTCAAAAATAGTTCAGGCCATTGGATCTAATCTTTTTATTTTTTTTATTTTTTGAGTTTTTCTGTCATGCTCACATGGAAGTTCCCTCTCCCAGGGTGAAGTCTTAAGTCTCTGTTTATCACTGGCTTCAGTTTTCCAGTAGGTTGACCAAGTTGCCCAGGGCCAAGTTTCCCCGAGTTTGATTCTTCTAGAAGAACTGAAAGCACTCTCGGCAGGTGAAAAGCTTTTCTCAGTTTCTATCACCAAAGATGCAACACCGTCCCAAGCCATCCACACAACAGGGCAGGTTGGAGCCTGGTGGAGTTCAGACATAGTTGCTCTTCAATTGAGGCCTTGTCCTCTGGTACCTGGCTCTGAAGGCTCTGACTGCTACCCTTTAATTGGGACAGGTGAGACCACACCTTACTCCTACATCCTGCCACACCCATCTCTCTCCTGTGAGTGTATTTCCATCAAAATGCCTATCAAAAGTAAACAGGGCATTTATCCACCTACGTAGGTGGGGCTATGTGGACTAGAGAATTTCTGGGTGATAATGTGCAAATTCTTTGTTTATTCAATTATTAAATGAACGTTTTACTTGGTATCCCCTTTGTGTAGCAGGTATAGAAAGAGATACAGAGTGTTTAATGGTGAAACGAAAAACTTGGATGACAGAATAGTACTTAGTGTTACTTTTGACAAGATGGAAAGTATTTTGTTTCATTTGTGTATGGAGTTTCTTATTTAGCATGATCAAAAACACAAAAAAGGTATACATTTCAAGAGTTTGCAGTATATAGTAACAAAGACAAATTGTGTAAAACCGAAATGGTTAACATAATTGATGATAACAAATGCGTTTTAAAGATCTGCCTCTCCTACATAGTCCTAGAAATTGGTGGGACCCTGTCTCCTCACTCATGTCAGTGGTCAAATAAATAATTCCTAGTTATGTAAATTGCCCTGGTTAAGTGAAAGCTTCTTAAGAGAAGGAAATGACCTGGATCAGATAATGATCAAAATATATTAATACCTATGACCCTCTTTTTTTTTGTCTCACATCCTCAATCTGCTGCTTGGATGCAGCTGCATTAGGAAGTGTTATCATACAGATGAAGGGTTCCCATGTTTATGTTCTCATAGCCTGGAACTGGTTCTTCACAGCATATAAGAATTGTACTAAATGCTCCTCTTGTTACCTGTTCATTGTCTGTCATCCAGGTAACATCTATCATGGCGTGACTTCCCAATTTCCTTCTCAGAAGCAGATCCCAGCCCCAGAATCACACAGAGTGCACTGCTCCCCAGAGGATCAGTGGATTAATGTGCATTGCCCAGAGGCGTTATAAATGAAGGACACTTATTATTTTTACTCTCTTTTTTCTTTGTGCCTCAAGGCAGGGAAAGTGGTTTGCATGGAGAAATGATGGTGTAAAAGAGGCAAGGTTCTGGGATTTGAAGTTTCCTCTAGGATCTTGTTCACTAGTTGGCTTTATTAAATCAAATAAGCAATGTTTACCTTTCCATCCTCACAATAACATTAACTTCTCAACTTGAAATTCTTGCTTTCAAAAAGTAAGTTAAATAAAGCCTTTCCTTTTTAACCTTTAGTTAGAACATTCACCACCCAACCATCTTAATAATTTACTTGGTCTCCATGGTCCATAATGTACCTCATTGTCCATCCACAGACACCCAGAGCAGCGCTAGCATTTTGTCATTGGTCTTGTTCTCCTTTCTCCTTCCGCATATCAGTTAAGACTGAAGATTCAGTTTTTACAAAATTTGGGACTTCATGAGAAACACCGTTCTTAGCAAGGAAAGTGTCTTCTTTACAGTCTTCATGAAGGAAGAGTGGGGGCCAGGGTGAGGGCAGCCTATGACTCTGGGCTGGCATTGTATTTGCAGGGGTGAGGTTCAGCATGCAGGGCCTGGAGTTTCTTGGCTGTAAGGACAAGAAACAGAGGTGGCTGGACATGCTCGTCACTTAACATCTTTCTTGAAGTTCACGTGGGTGGGGCAAGAGCATTGCTAGAGGACTTCTTTAAAAGGTGAAAGTCTTCTGTAAACGTGGAAAAACAGAACTTTTTTTTTTTTTTTTTTAAGATTTTATTTATTTGTTTCTAGAGAGAGTGAAAGGGAGGGGGAAAGAGAGGGAGAGAAACATCAATGTGTGGTTGCCTCTCATGCATCCCCAACTGGGGACCTGGCCTGCAACCCAGGCATGTGCCCTGACTCGGAATTGAACCAGTGACCCTTTGGTTTGTAGGCTGGAGCTTAAGCCACTGAGCCACAGTTACCAGAGCAAAAAAAAAAAAAAAGCCCATTTTGTAAGACTAGAGGGAATAGAAGGGCCACTTGCATTGACAGTCATCCTACTATCCACTGATTTCATCATACTTTTCAGTTTTGCAGGCTATGCAGCATCAATGGAATCTCCTGTCTCCTGTGCCTTCTTTGGGAGTTTTCTTTTTTGATCATTTCCTTTTGATTTCAAGAGCTTATTTTGGCCATTGCTTTTGGATAGGTCTGCTTGCTACAAACTTAGCTTTGTTTTATTTGGCAATCTTTTGATTTACCCTGTCATACATGAAAGATACATTTTCTGGATATAGAATTCTGAGTTGGCAATTCTTTTATTTCAGTACTTGAAAAATGTTGTTCAGTTTCCTTCTGGTGTCTCTCATTTATGATGAGAAATTTGCTATTCTTCAGATTGTTTTTCCCCTGTAGGTAATGTGTTGTTTCTCTCTCAGAGTTTTTTAGACTTTTTCTTTGCCTTTAGTTTTCAGAAGTTTCATTGTGAGGTGTCTTGGCATGGGTTTCTTTGGGTATATCCTGTTGGGGTTTGCTAAGCTTTATAATCTTAATTTTGCATTTTTGGAAGATTTGCTATTTTTTTGTGATTAAGAATATTTTAAATAAAAATTCAGTGGTTATAAGGGATATGTTAATACCTCCCTTCCAACCCACATATATGTACACATACACTGTACTATCTAATCCCATCTTTCTTTGGTATTCAATATTAGTACTTTGGTGTATTTTTTCCCTGCCCCCTGTTTATGGAGGTGCAATTGGTATACAAACTTGCACATATTAATACATACAATTTGGTGATTTTGGACATATGTAAACACTTATGGTACACTGATATAATTCAGGTAGATATATATAACCATTACCTCAAACAGTTTCCTGTGCTATGTGTGTGTATATGTGTGTGTGTGTGAAAGAACACTTAACATAAGATCCTCTTTACAAATTTTTAAGTCCACAAAACCTTATTGTTAACAGGCACTATGTAGTACAGCATACCTCTGGAATTTATTCCTCTTGTAACACTATAACTTTATACCCATTGAACAAC
The DNA here is from genome assembly GCA_004026585.1 of Noctilio leporinus. NCBI lineage: Eukaryota > Metazoa > Chordata > Mammalia > Chiroptera > Noctilionidae > Noctilio > Noctilio leporinus. The sequence continues at coordinate 5,205 of PVIW01005379.1, forward strand.
TTATCATATCCCCTTTTCCCTGCTAACCACCATTATATTGTCTACTTTATATTTGACTATTTTAGATGCCTCACAGGAGAGGAATCATGTAGTATTAGTTCTTCTACGACTTAGCATAATGTCTCCTAAGCCCACTCATGCCATTGCAAATGGTATTTCCTTCTTTTAAAGGCTGAATAATATTCCATTGTATGTATAGTATATATCACATTTTCTTTAGCCATTCCTCTGCCATTGGGCAGTACAGTTGTTTTCATGTCTTGTCTATTGTGATAATGCTGTGATGAATATGAGAGAGTAGATGCTTATTTGAGATCTCGACTTCACTTCTCTTGGATATAATATACCCAGAGTGGGATTGCTAGATTATGCAGTAGTTCTATTTCATTTTTTGTGGAACCTCTGTGTTGTTTCTCACAGTGGTAGTGGCTGTGCCACTTTACATTCCCACCAGCAGTGCACAAGGGTTCCACTGACTTTGCAATCCTGCCAACACTCAACTTTGATTTTTATTTATTTCTTCTCATTAAACATCCACCATCTGCTAATAACTCTTGTTGGGAAAGTTCTTTTCAGGTAACCTCTCCACTGAAGGGGTCTCAGAGTTCCAGTGTGGGGAGGATAAGCGTAATGCGTAAATGGTGCAGTAGAAGGCCAGGTGGGAAATGCAAGGCATCCACCTTTCACTAGGGTTTGCTGACCAGACAAATCACCATGGGGATGAGGGAGTTTAGGAGCTGGGTGTCCAATCACAGTGACCAAGAAGGTCTCTTCCGTAAGTCGGTACGACTGAGTAGGCTTTCAGGACAGCCTGTGGACTGAGTTCTTTTTCCTGGGGAGGGATGGGTTTGCTTTGCGCCATCCATGTTCTCTCTTAAGGGCCTTTGTGCGCAGGTGCTTGCTTCCTCAAGATGAGGCGCTGGGCTGGGAAAAGAGAAAACCTTCCCACTCTGCCGGCGTAGACATGGAGGCTTTGAAGAGGCTAAAAACAGGTAAATGAAAAACGCCCTTTTATTCAGGCAAAGTTTTGAAGGCTAGGACTCCATTAAAACAGATTTTAGAATGAGCTTCCCTAAGCTTTCATTCATTAATAATTATGATTGTGATGATGGTGCTAATAATAACAATGTAATAAGCTCTGATAATGATGCCAACTCTTAAAAGCGTGGTGGGCCTTCACACAGCGGCTGCCAGGGTGGAGGAAGAGCAGATCATGGAGCCCTCCCCTTGCCTCTTCCTCATTTTACCCTCTTCACCTGATCCTCTAAAACAATCTCTTAAAAAGAAAACAACCCAGAACCAAAAAGCTGAGCATGAATAGGCTATCAGACACATCTTGCTCTGCCTCCCTCCCCTCCCCTCTTCACCCCGCTCTTGGACCCGTAATAAGCTGGGCCTGCTTGGGTGCTGTTTACACCCGTACCTCTCGTTGAACGCAATTCTTACCTTTCAGCAGTTACTTTTCTATTAACAGTGGTAGTGTTGGTGATTCTTATTAGTAATAGCCATGCTATTTCTATTAAAGGACAAACCATATGCTGAGAACAGTGACACATTTGCAACAGTCTAACGAGAAACAGACGATCTCTAGTGCTGCAAATGAAGGACCTGCAAGGTAGAAATATTGTGTGATTTGCCTAATAAGGGGGCAAAGCCAGGATCTGAAGTCGGGTCAGTCTGGTTCCAAAGCCCACGATTGAATTCCCAAGCCTCATTTTCTTTCACCTGTATGTTTTCTAACTCTGGGTTTGCAGAAGTACCTGTCTGCACCCCCAGAATGCATCACGAACTAAGAAGAGAAGGATAAGCAGAATCTTCCTGCCATTTTCCTTTGCTTCTCTGCAGGCTGTGGTTGGCCTACTGCTGTGTGCCTGGGACCCATTTTAAGGCTCTGCTGCCCAAGACGTGAGTGGTGTATTAAAACTGAAGACTTGCTCACTTCACAGGCGTTAATCAATGGCAAATTAGAACAGAATTGATATATGCCTATGACATGCACATTAATTCCAAATGTGTTTATTGTAATTAGTGCTATCACAATGAATACCCAAGGAATCAGGGAATGATTAGCTACACTTAGTATTTGTTATGGTTTGTTTTAAAAAGTTAAATATAAAATCAGTTGAGGTTTGAGGAGTGATGTTTCATTTACATGATAAACCTGACTGCAGGCCTTAGGTTTTTTTCAAGTTGGGAGGTTTCCCGGGGGTTCCCTAGGCAAGATGTTGCAGGGAACTGAGTTAATAAGACTATCATCCTCAATTAACAACATGGTTTTCCCTTTTTAATCCTTTGTATCACAGCTGTTCCCTATTGTCACATCTATATTTAAAAGCCTATGAACTCAGAGGAAAATGGAGGAGATAGAAAAGTAGATTCTAACATAACTGAAAGAATTAGTATACACTTTCAAAAGATACATGCTGCATTAGCCAAGAGGTGGGCTATTCATGTTTATTGACATCTACTATGTTCTGGCGCTTTCATTTGTGTGATCCTCATTGAGTCCTCAGAATGACTGTGAGGCAAGTATCAGAATGAAATGACTGAGGCCCAGAGAAGTTTATTTGCTCAAAGTTACACAAGTGTTGGCTGGAGAGGCAGGGATTTGCTCCTAGGTCGGTGTGAGTTCAAATCCATACTTGCTCCACTGAGTGGTGTCCTTCCTCCTAAGTGGCGGTCATCCTTGGTCTGCGCTCCTTAATTCCTTATATGGCTGGCCACTTCCTGGGTGGATAGAGTGGGTCATAAAAAAGACAGGAGGAAATAGAACAGTTGGTTTAGGACAGACCCAACTTTGCCAATGGAACTGCTATTCCAAGTGTTGGTCCTACCATGACTTTTCATTTTTTCTGCACAAAGGATGGGCTTCTGAAGAAGGAATAGGTCATATTGAGGAGCCCGTTCAACAAACATTTATTGAACACCGCCATACGCTGGGGCATCTTCCCAGCACTAGTAAGGCAGGTGAACAGCCCAGTCACATGCACAGATAGCTTATGTTGTAGGGGAGCCAACAGACACACAGATATTTCCCAAGTACCATGAGAAGTCTGTGATAGGTACTTGGAGGCTCTTGGAGAATCAAGGAGGGGTGCTCACCTAACCTGTAGTTTGTAGGAAGGCAAAAAATGCTTCCCATACATGGTGTGAGGGTTAACTCTTGAAGATCATTGATTGCCGGTTCATTACAAGATCCTGTGTTATACTGTGTACACATCCTGTGTGCGCATCCTGTAATGCTAGGGATTCATGTTCTGCATAAGGGGCACCACTGGGGCTGTTCTCCGCATCTAGCACAGTGGCTAGTGGATAGGCGGCTTCAGTAGATGTCGGTTGAATGAATGAATAAGTAGTACATGTGAAAAATGCAAAATGATTCTCACAAGGTAATTTCTTCTCTCTGCCTTTGCACTACCACACTGAATATGGCAGTATCTGCAGTTAGCTAATGGAGCCTCCCCCTGTACATTGTTTGAAGCCTGAATCTGCTTGCGAAGCCATGGAACCTTGGGGAAATGCTTCACCCCTCAGTCCAAACTCAGGGACTCATCTTTAACTGGGATTGGTAGTAACTGCCCATCACATGGTTGTCCTGAGGCATGAGTTAATGTGTGAAAAAGCATTTAGTTCTGTAGCTGGCACACAGTAAGCACTCAGCCAGGGTTGGCTCTTAAGTTTTCCATGAAGATGTGATTAATCTCAGAAAAATCTTTTTTGGGGGTGAATTCTTGATTTTTCCTAAATTCATATGGTCTGATTCAAATTATAATCTATTATGGATCTCAATAATACTTTTTTTTTAAAAAGAGATTTTATTTATTATTTTTAGAGAGAAGGGAAGGGAGAGAGGCAGAGAGGGAGAGAGACATCAGTGTATGGTTGCCTTTTTCACCTGCCTCCATCTATGGACCTGGCTGGAGTCCTGGCTTGCAACCTGGTTATGTGCACTGGCTGGGAATCGAACCAAAGACCTTTGGGTTTGCAGACTGGCACCTTATCCATTGTGCCACCAGCCAGGGTCAATAATACTTTCAATGATACAATTTCATAATCTCTTTCCTAAATGACTTTACTTGGTCCCATTCAGGCTTTTCTAATAAAAACCATTAGATTTTATTTTGGTTGTTAGTAATGTCAACAGAAACCAGTTGGAATTCACTTAAGAAAAAATTATTGGAAAGATGTTTTAGTACTGTAGGTATTTCAGGTAACATACCTACCTCTTAAAAAGAGTGGGGACCAGGGAAAAGACCTCAGGGGTAGGAGTTTGCAGATTATTCTTCCGGATCTTTACCAATAGTGTAACTAAGCTCTTAAAAGATCCCCAGAAGATGGAATCCAGTTTTCCCATCTGTGGCCAGGTGTTCACCATTAAACCAATCAGCTGTGGCCAGAGGAGCAGGGTCATAAAGCAGAAGCATGACTGTGAGGAGTCCAGCACTTTATGTGGGCCAGACAATTCCCAGAGCCAACAGACCTGGGTGTACAGCATATCTACTGTAGTTAACATTTGTGTAGCCTGGAAAATTATGAATTTACTTCTTGTTTTCCAACTCTGCGGAGATCACTGTTCAGTCAAGCATGGTTACTGAGCACTTATCAGGTAACTCACCCTGTACAAGGCATGTGTGGTATGTGTGTGTGTAAGTGTGAGAGAGAAAAAGAGAGAGAGGGAGAGGGAGAGACGGAGGGAGGGAGGGAGAGAGAGAGAGAGAGCAAGCATATTTCAGCAACTTTTTCCTTTAGGAGGCTACAATGCAGGGCTGGAACCAGAATGAGAGATGGCTTTATCATTTTGAAAATGATCGTGACTTCTATACCAGCATTTTTCCCCAGTTATTTTTCTCCTAAGCTATTTATATCTACTTCATATTTCATGCTACTTAAGAATTGAAGCATGTTTGGCCCAAGTGTTCAATGTTAAAAGTGGATTTTATTTTATTTATTTTATTTATTTTTTATTTTTAAAAATATTTTATTAATTATTTTTACAGAGAGGGGAAGGGAGAGAGGCAGAGAGGAAGAGAGACATCAATGTATGGTTGCCTTTCACCTGCCTCCAGCTATGGACCTGGCTGGAGACCTGGCTTGCAACCTGGTTATGTGCCCTGGCTGGGCATCGAACCAGTGACCTTTGGGTTTGCAGGCTGGCACCTTATCCACTGTGCTACCAGCTAGGGCATAAGGTGGATTTTAAATGGGAACATAGAAAATACTGTAAAGGTTAGTGAGTGCTTATTATATGTCATTAACAGCACAAATTCATTATTTCCTCTTTCTCATTGAATCCTCTCAGCCCTTAATCAGTAGAAAGTAGGATTATCCATATTTTTGAAGTGAGGGAGTGGGACATTAGGAAAAGGAGGAAGTAAATATCTTGGGATTACATACTAGGAGTGAACAAAAGCATGTAAATTCAATTTTGCTGTACCCAACACCAGCACTCCTCACTACTATACTTTCCTAGTTTTCACTTTTTATAGGTTTTAGTAAATTATTTTGCTTATTCTTTACATTTTTGATATTTTCCATTTTTATTCTTTGGCTTGCATATGGAAAGTTTCATTTTTATAATCATAATCTCATCGGTAATTCCTGAGTCACATTGTTTAATTATAGATCCCCTGCAAAACAGTGGAATTAAATGTTGTTCTTTGAAAATCAACAAATAAAAATTAAATTATCAAATGACTTTATAACTTTATGTTGTCTTGATTAGCAACTGACACAGTTTTTAAGCAATATGTTTGAAAATATGTTCAAGAGCAAAGGCTTGTGTGATAAAAATTAGCAAGGGGCATTTACCTGAAGATGGTTTGGAAGGAAACATTTTAGAATATTTTTTAGTTAAAAAAAAAAATTCCAAGGACAAGAATGAGGATTTTGTAACTGTTTGAAACAAGGATACAAGGAAAGTCCTATAGTGTGATAGATGACAGAGAAAGCAGAGCACCTCAGTTTCCAGTTTAAGGCTGATTTTGCCTTCTGTGTCAAGATAAATGACCCTTGGCCTCAACAATCTAGAGTGGACATGGATAAATGAGGAAAACCCCAAAGTATGTGAAAAGACTTATAGAATATCATATTGATCTGAATAAATTCAAGTCTTCTCTCATGGAGGACTTTGTGCCAGGTCTCTGAAAGGCATTACCTAGGAAATCACTATTAAAGACTGAACAGCCTCAAGATGAAATAGACAGATGATGGTTGTCACAACCCTGGAGAAGTAAGCTTGACAGTGACCCTGGGCAAGATTTCATAAGGAAATATTTAATCAGTGGAAGGTAATGATCACTGGGATGCTGAGGGTTTGATGCAAGTAATTCACACTAGCATAAATCTTTCTTTTGTAAGGGTCACTAATCTAGGTGAAAAAACACAAGCAGAAAAGATCTCAGCAGCGTATCTGAACAGTTTTCTTGTGATATCTTTGTGATATATATATATGTATATATCACAATATATATATGATGCATATATATTTATATGTAGGAGCAACTGGGTAGATTAATAACTGGTCAAACAAATATTCTCAAAGGACACTGACCCATGGCTGAAAGCAAGTTAACGTGGAGACGATCTCCACATAACCTGCTGAGAGGTGCTGTCCTTGGTCCTGCCCTGCTGTCTACTGAGAGATGCAGGCATCTTTGGCCTGAGGTTGGGGAAGGTATCGATGGCAAGTTCATCTCCTGTGCACATAACACAAAGACAGGAGGGAAAGTGAATACTAACATGGAAATAGGGTATAAAATGGTTTTTATAGACCAGAGATCTGGGCCAAGTCTAATAGAGTGAAATATAGTAGGGATAAATAAGTTCTACAAGTCCTAAAATTAAACGGCACAAAATTGGATGAGGGAGATGTTTCAAGGAACTAGTAGAATGAGTAAAATATTATTAAATGGTTTGGGCAACAGTAAAATCAAGGTTCATTGTGCATCAACACTGAAATAATCAGCCAAAAACAATCTCATGGAACTTTCATCTATGTTAATAGATGTATAGTCTTCTATAAAAAGGGACATGATTTCTGTGTACTCTGCACTTTTTAGTTTGGAATATTGTATATGTAATATTTCAGTTTGGAGTATTTTTTTCTTCTTTGGTAGATACATCCTTGTGTATGGACAAATTAGAAGAGATGTAGAAGAGGGAGAACCGATGACAAGAAGACTTCAAACCATGTCATGTAGCAGATGTTGAAGAAATGGGGGATTATTAATATAAATAAAGAGAAAGCAAATAAAGTACGTGTTAGCAGCCTTTAGCTATAGGGAGGGGTGTCAAGTACAAAAGATACTAGTGTTGCTTAATAATGTCATCAAGTTATAGAACTGGTGCTGATCTGTGGCAGCCTCAGAGGGACAGATTTGAGTCAAATAATAAATTCTTCATAGAAATGCTTGATTTCCTGGAAGATACTGAAATTTCTGTTATGAGAAGTTGATAGTAGGCTGGAAGACCACATAGGGAGACCCTCAAGAGATATTCCTGTAGATGGCTGGTGTCTCCTGTAATGAAGAGAGACTAATCAAGTGAGTGACAAGGGTTCTTACCTCCTTTCAAGAGATAGGAAAGTCTGTAATCAGAGAGACTAGTTAAGAGACTATTGCTGTTGTCCAAGTGAAACAAAACTTGGCAACTCATTGGGTTTAAGAGTTGAGTTAATGCAAGGGAGTCTAAAATATGTCCATTTGTCAAAGTGCAAGGCAGTGTATCCATTGCATGTAAAGGAAGGTAAGCAAGTAGCTTGTGTGGCCTGCAGCAGATCATTAAATGGCTGTGGTCTTTAGCTTCCTCAACTGTGAAATGAGAGGCTAGAATTGGGACCCCTTTCATTCGTGACACTTTGTGATGAAAACAAGCTATAATAATCCCATTTGAGGAAAAGTGCATTTACAGCTGTGTGACTGCCCACCTAAATAGCGTGATATGAGGTGCGGAGTGACAATGGCTTCTTCCCAGATATATTCTCTTATTGTCCTGCAATGATTTTATACAGTGACTCAAATTTCACTATCCAGGTTTTTATTCAATTGAATTAAGTCCTCACCCACTCTCTCAAAAAATGTACAAATGCTAATGGCAGGGCTACAGGTTAACCATGGTTAATAGTTTAATTCTAGAAAGAATTATGGTTTTGGTTAGTTTTTCCTAAAAACACAGCCCTAAGAAATTTTTGGTATGAAGGAAAGGATAGCTCATTTAGGAGCAAGGGGCAGAGTTTAGGTCACGAAGATGAGGAAGGTGCTATAGTTGACAAGCTTAGGGAGATGGCGAATCACTATTGAGGTTAAGCCTTGTTTAAAAAAAAAAAATGGAAAGACTTTAAGAACACATTTAAGTCATTTTAGTTTTGCTGTGAGCTGGGCCATCTCTCAGGCTAGATCATAGATTCGTTTAGCTTCCCTCTTCCATTTCTTCAAGAACTAAATTTCCAGGATATTAGGTGTGCTCAATTGTGGTTATTGTCCTATTGGCTCAATGATTAAAGTTTAATTTCCTTTCACCATCGCTTGATTCCATCAAATGGAATTAATTACTTTCACCTGATTATTTCATGTTAAAACTAAAAGAGTGAACTTAGGCAGTATATAACAATGAAGTTAGTTGGGTTTCTTTTAATGAATACTTAAAAGACAGTTTAAATACTTCCCATATATCTTGAATGCCTATAGATAGCTATTTGTCTTTTGCTATTAAACAGACTTAGAGAAAAATTTGCTGGTGAAATTCAGTGGTGGCTTTAAGGGGGGAAAAATCCTTATGAAAATAGAAACTTTGGTTCCAAAAATAATTCATTACATTCTTCCTAGCAATTAACCACTCAAGTAAGAGTATGTCTACTGTATGTCTACTTTGTTGACTGACAGTATTTTAATTAAATATACCTGGCTAGGTATCTTTTAAGCATCTGGCATTGGCTTTAGATAACCATGAGGAATCTATCCAAATAAGATGTGCTTGGGTCTCCCTCACCAAAAAAGGTTTAGCACATCTTCTAATATTTTAAATTAAGAGTGAGGAATCCATTTGATGGATGGAACCAGGGCTACCTTCTCTGCATGAGAAAGGTTAAGTGATATTTACCAGCAAATTTTATTGCCAAGAAATAGAAAAGGAGAGGTGACCTACAGTATATTCGTTTAGAGTGATTAGACCAGGTTATATCAAGAGAACTTATATACTGAAGTGTCACACACATTTTCATTATGGCTGGCATCAAAAAGATGCTCTGAATACAAAATATGTGTGAAAAGCAAGAACAGAAAGAATGCAAGTATTTGTTGATAGCAACACTTAGCTTTCATCAAGAGTCCTTTCCTAATACTATACTAATAATTAACTTTGATAATCGAAGTATAAGAAAGATCCTGATGCATGATATGGCTGATGGTTTTTCCTTCTGTACTCTCTAAATGTGGCTTTAAAAGATTGTTTTATTACTCTATAGAAGAACTTTTCAAAGGCCTTCCTCATCCATGATCTTATTTTCTATATAACATTATCCTTGGGGGTTTATGTTGGGGTACCATGTAATGAATGAGGCAGCATTATCACGACATTCTTCAGAGGTTAATGACCTAAGAGTCCAAGGCTAGCCTATAGCTGTGGAGTTCTGTACTGTCATTTTGGTGACTGTGTTCTCAGAAACTCCAAATACACTTATTTTTTCTAACCAAGAACTTATGTACACAAAATGATTAGATGATACTTGTATGCTGACATTGAGCCTTACTTTGGTTAGCCCTGCTATGATTTATTGCAATTTGGACCATGTCAGAGAATGTGGGAGGTTCTATTAGAGGGCAGTTGCCATTTCCTAAAATTCTGTGGTGTGGCAGGCCCGGCACTGCTAGTTTTGCGAGTGTTTTGTGCTTAAGCTAAATCCTTACAACAGCTTTCTGAAGAAGCTATTCTTATCAGAGGTTAACTGATTTTCCCCAACTTGTAGTAAACAGAGCTAAGATTTCCACCTGTAGCTGGCTGATGTAGAGCCCATGTTGTTTATATGACACAGTGTTTCCACTTGTTTACCTGTCTGCCATATGGGCTGGCTACCTAAGAATCATCTGGGACCCTCCTCACAAGTCAGATTGTCTGACTCCATTCAAGATGGTCTGAATCAGAATCTTTCCAGCTGTTGTTAGCCAGATTCCCAGATGATTTGGCTGAGTGACCAGGCTTGGGTCATGGGCATCATTGCCGGTGCATTCCTGCCTGCCTGGGACTGTAGCCCTGCAGTGGAAAGGACTTTGTGCACTTGTACCCATAAGCAAATGTTAGAAATAAACTCTGAAATAGTGGGGCTAAAAGCTGGTTCCTCTCCTGTTGTTTCTGGTGATAGGTGCTGTAAAGGGAGAAGACAAAAGAAAAATAGAGAAGCTTCCCTGGGGTTGGTGGTTGAGAGCAATGTTTGGGCTTATGGCCTTGTTTTCTATGCTAGGACATGGAAATGTACCCAGAAAATGATTTCTATCCAGCCTGCTTGTGGTTTGGGATATTCATAGAGGAATTAAAAACTGATTACTGTAATTAGTCCCTGTCGGATGCTACCACGGTGAGCTCTGACCTCCATGCCCATGTATCAGCATCTTGTTTATTAGCCTCAATAAAGAAGACTGATTCTACTCATTGGAGGATGGCAATTTGAACCACGGAATTATACTTTATTCCTGCCAGTTTCTTTACTCATTTTCCCTTTTTCCCCAAGCACTAAAAACATCTGGGTAGAGTCAGGGTAGGTTGGAAAGGGTGCTAAAAAAAAAAAAAAAAAAAAAAAAAAAAAAGATGAAATTACAAAAGTCACTTTGCAATAACCTGGCCAATCTTAGTAGAGATCTGTGGCTAATGCATTTTAGGTGAACTCATTCTGGGTGACCAAAAATGGTGTCACGTGTCTGTTTGTGTTAGTGTGTAATAGGGAAGAGAGAAGACAGCTAGAGGATAGATTTATTGACCAACAGTTGAAACTTGTCCAGTTATATGGCCCATTCATTCATTCATTCATCTAGTAATCCATCCATTCATGCATTTATTTTACATGGAGCTATATCAACCCCTTGCTATGGATCTGACACTTGTCCATATGTAAGTTTTCTAGAGAAGAGAAGTTGAGACCCACCATTAAGAAATTTAAAATTTAGATCAATAATATGCATTGATCTAGTACATAAAAGTAAAGTAAGGACCTGGGAATTAAACAAGAAATATCATAAGAGCCAGAGTGAGTCTTGTAGAAAGGAAGTGGCAAAGTAGTTAAGGGGAGCCTGGGTGAAAAGAATCATCCTAAAGAATTTGGGATTCAACCTGCCACTTTAGTTTCAAAGCTGAGTTAGATTTACGTGGAAGTGAGGACATTTGGGGTGGGGAGAATGGTGTGAGCAAAATTCTAGAAGCAGAGGAGTACAGGGGATTTGGCCAACAGCCAAGACAACCATGTTGTGCTCATGGGGAACATGTTGGTGAGTCAAGAGAGGGAGTGATCTTTATTTAATGATCCAAAATGATACTCCTTTGCTTTTTCTCTGTCATCTCACTTGTCATCTAAAGTCATAATGATATCGTCTTATCTTTTTTGAATCTTAAATACTGTTACACAGGGCTGGCAAATAATGCGCACCCTGTTAGCATGTGGGGACTTGAATGGTGGTATATCTGGTTAAAGGTGAGGGCCTCGTTCCTTTTCTTGTCTTGTTGCCGGCTACATGTAGGACCCCAGCCAAAGGGGTTAGCTCTGTTATAAAATTCTTAGGTTATTATATGGTTCCTCATCAGGGTGGTTAAAGGAAGTCAAGGTCATTCTGAGACTCACAATATTATTATTGGAATTAAGCTATCAATGGACAACAGAGGGAAAAGTTCGGTGCTGGACAAATATTTATTAAGGGTCAACTTCTATCTGCTCCTATGTTAAATACAACATGGGTTTATAAAAGACGAACATTGAATAATATAGGAGCTCTGTCTTTCAGAAATACACAGCATATTGGACAGGCAAGATTCCCATATAAGGAACAGAAATGAACAAAACAATGTCCAGGTGAGCCATGTAACCTGTCTGGGCCTTAGTTTATTATTATCTATAAAGTTGGACTGGATTACCTCTAAGTACCCTTTGAGTTTAAAATTGATGGAGGGCTCAAATACTTCTGCAGGGATAACTAACTGTGAAGGACAGATACTGCTTCTTCAGCACCTTCTCTGTAAACGGGGTTTCTGGGTTGGGTAAGGTAGAACTTGGGAGGTACCAGGCAGCGTTTGAATGGGAGAGGAGAAAGCATGCGAACATGTGGAATGGAGCCAGCCTGTGGAGTTGGACGGGACCTCACATGGCACTGATCCTGTGACAGTGATTGGGCTGATACTTATGACCTTAAATTCACAAACTTCTGGCGGTGCATTGGTGGGGATCCTGGATGGCCATGCTCTGCGCTGGTGCCTGGGGAAATCTTCCTGACTTTCACTTGAGTGACCTCTGGGACTGAATGCCGAAGACTTGACCTCCAAACAGTTTCACCTGCTCTCAGGACCACCTCTGCCTCCTGAGTTAGTCCCTTGGCTTCTCCTGAAGCTACAAAGTCCATATCCATGTTTAACTTCAACCACGATCCTCAGACCCCTCACCCACTCTGGCACAGAAGAGTTGCTGTCATTCAAGTTAATGTATTTTAGCCCAATTACAGCTCACAGAAGTTTGTGCCTGCTCTGTCCAGTGGGGCCTGTCAGAGACCCCTTGACCCAAACAGTCTGTCCCCACATTATGTGGCACCATAGCCACGTGACATAGTGACCAGGGCAGCAGCCCACTTCATTTCATGCAGCAAAACACCTAACCCTTTACCCTTTTGGCCTCCACTGGTCTGCTCAGCACTTACCCAGCTATTATGACTAAATGATGGCCATGGGCTCCTGCCCTCAGTGCACCCCGGCTCTCGCGGCAGGCTGGTCTTCCCCTCCTGTGCAGAGCGCAGGCCTGGGAATGCTTGTTCTGATGCCAGGCAGGTGTAGCGCAGCTGGCCCTGTGGACCACTCCTCAGGCCTCCTAGCTCCCAGAGGGGCGAGTTGGACCCGCTAGTTTACAAAGCTTCGCCACATCCCCTGCCGTGAGCCCCGGTTCCTGCTTGTTTGGCAGCCTGTGGTTTTATTGTCAGGGGAATAGGTTTTCCTCTCGCTTTTTCTGAGCTGGGTCTTACTTTGTGGTGGTGGTTTGAAATGCGGTTTGGGGGCCGTGAACTTTCTCTCCCCATTTCTTTCCCTTTCTTTCTTTCGAGTTCTCATTTCTGCAGCGATCCCTCTTCTTAAACTCGGGCATTAAAGGGAGGCGTTTTCATTTGAACTGGCCGTCTCGCCGCACGGATGTGGGCTTGATTCCTGCACTCGCAGCGTTTTTCCTGCCGGCTTGATGCTGATAGAGGTTGTCTGGAGTACAAAGGGAAAGTTCAGATTATAGGTTGTCTTTTTTTTTTTTTTTTTCGGATTGTATTCTTGGTCACAGCTTCTCGGCCCTTCTCACGGCAGGTTGGGACATGGAGACAGGAGCATCCTCAGCTTTAGGAATAATTGCTTCTCCGAGTAGATGCCTCAGTGCTGAGAGATGGATTTAGACTAAGCCCCAGCAACTGATACAGGCCCTGATTGGGGAAAAAGGGTCTGAGATCTGTGTTTTGAGGCAAACATTTTTTTTGGCAGGAATGGTGCTCATATGCATCGGAAGTCTAATTAGACCCTTGGTATGTGTGTACCGTTCTGTTGTGGCTGTGATATCATTTGATTTTTAACTAGTGTTTGCAGAGGGCAGCAATCTTTTACCCAGGTTCATTCCTGGTCTGTTGTTTTTTTTTAAAAGGAGATTTAACAGCAAAAAGGGTTATTGCATCTTATCCTTACAGCTGTGAATTCATTCATTTATTCTTCCCTTCATTCAGCTATTAGATGAGTGTTTATCAAGTGGCTAACATATGGTATAAGCTATGCCTCTATAAAGATGCAGAGACTATGACAGCAAGAAGGGTCCAGAATTACCACTGTCCAGCATCTCATTTTGCAAATGAGGAAACTTTTTATCTTCTTACTTGTCCCGGGCTCTCTCCAGGATCCAGGTTCTGGGATATCTCATAGCCTGAATGCTTTGGGCTACATCACTTAATTAAACTAAATTAATTTATTGATGAATATTTTATTCACTATTTTCAGAGAGAAGGGCAGGGAGGGAGGAAGAAAGGGAGAGAAGCATCAATGTATGGTTGCCTTTCACCTGACTCCAGCTAAGGACCTGGCTGGAGACCTGGCTTGCAACCTGGTTATGTGCCCCGGCTGGGGAATCAAACCAGTGACCTTTGGGTTTGTAGTCTATTGCTGATCTCCTGAGCCACACCAGCCAGGGCTGGGCCACGTCATTTTAAAATGACAGCTAGGGCCTTGTGGGTTGTTTGAGCTGATAAGGTGATTGATTGTGCTGAGACTCTGGGGTATTGTGGCTACTCTGTAAGTGGGGATGGAGCTCCCATCCTCTTCTAGTCCTTCTCCCAGGCTGCTTCTTAAACAGAGTGTTGTTTCTGTCCCCCCTACTTAGTGGCCTGGCAAGACTAATCTGCCCTGACTGTGCTCCAAAGTCAACCCCAGGCATGTCTTTGCCCTACAGAAGCAGAGCCTGTGCAGAAAACTGATTTCCATTCTGATGTTCTGTTATGGGTTGAATTTTGTTCCCCTAAAATTCATATGTTGAAATCCGAACCCTCCAGGGCCTCAGAATGTGACCTTATTTGCAAGTAGGGTCATTGCAGATGTGATTAGTTAACGTGAGGTCATACTGGAGTCTGGAACAGAGCAGGCCCCTAATCAAATACGACCGGTGTCCTTATTAAAAGAAAATTTGGACATAGTCCGATACAGGGAGAAGATGCCATAGGAAGAAAAAGACAGAGATCAGAGCGATGCATCTACAAGCCAAGCTGCCCCAAAGATGGCCAGCAAACCACTGGAAACCAGGGGAGGCACCCAGAATGGATTCTGCCTCACAGACTGTGGAAGAAACCCACCTTGTCCACACTTTGATCTAGGACTGCAAACCTCCAGAACAACGATCCCAACATTTTCTGTCATTTAACCCACCCATTTACTGGAACTTTTTTCCAGCAGCTCTAGACAACTAACGTAGGCTGCGAACACTTTGTGTTTGCAAGTGCTCCCTGGGATTTGCACAGGAAATAGTCATTGGGAGGGAGTGGACAGTGGGTGAGCTCTGTCTGTCTCATGGCCATTCCAACAGTGCAAGGGATCGTTTGTCATTATTTAAGTCATTAGGCTGAGATTTTCTGTAGGGGTTATTTTAGTATATTTTTGGTATGTTGATTGTTTAAAAAGATTTTACTTATTTTCATAGAAAGGGTTAGGGAAAAAGAGATGGAGAGAAACATCAGCATGTGGTTACCTCTCATGCATTCTCACAAGAGGGGACCTGCCTCATAACCCAGGCGTGTGCCCTGAGTGGGAATTGAACTGGCACCTGACCCTTTGGTTGACAAGCCGGCACTCACTTCTCTGGGCCATGCCAGCCAGGGCTGGTATATTTATTGTACGTAGTCTTTTTATCTGAAATTCCTCCGATTATTCTTTGGCTAACAGCATTGCCTGAGATCCAGCTCAGATCTTACTCCCTTGAGATTATTTTCTCCTCCCAGGCTTGGGCAGGTGTTCTGTGCGCGCCATTCCCATAACTCTGTGCTGCTTTGTTGATTCAGCAGATGCCCCCTGGAGGGTCTGCCACTGCCTGGCACTGTCCTGGGGGTGCTGGGCTACCAGCTGACACAGAGGAGTCGCTTGTGCTCCAGGAACTTATACACAAGTGGGGCAAGTGGGTGATAAGCCTGTGAGGGGACAGAATAATGTCAGACCCTGGAGGGCTCCACGAAGAACACAAAACAAAGTAGTAATGTGCTAGAAGAGGCAGGGGGCAGGGAGAGGGTGGGAGTTGAGCTGAGCCCTGAATGAATGGAAACAGTCATGCAAACATCTGCAGGAGAACCCCAGGGGAGGGGAGAGGCCCAGAGGAGGGAAGGACCCTGTCGTGGTCAGGCTGGGGTAGTTGGTAATGGCGAAGGAGCGGGAAGGTGAGAGTGGGGTTGTGTAAACTTGGTCTCCCTGCCAGGCTGAGCCCACCATGGAAAGGAGCCTGTAGCCTTCGTCAGCACAGCACCTGGCTCACAGTCAGTGCTTAATATACCTAAATATACTAGGCAGATAACTATAAGCACTGTATGTGCACATGTTAATTAAAAATCACTAACCAAAGACACATTTATCAAAGGACTGCTTCTTGGGCAAGCTTTACTAACCAGGATGCATTAAAAAGCAATAAATAAACAAACATGGTTCAGAGATGCCAAGGCGAGATGGCTCAAGGTCATACAATTTATTTGATAACTGCTGCCTTTGGCCTTATTGAGGGCCTATTAACACTCTTTTTACATACTACTATAATGATGTCAGTTGTGAAAGTTGTCTAATTTCTACCAAATCCAGAGCAAATTTGGTGGGGAATTGACACTAGAGGTGAACAGCAGATGTGAATATGTTGCCATGGTAGACACACCAGCAACAAGAATGTCGATGCGTGAGGAGGAAACACAGAACTAAGGATCCAGAAGGCTCATCAGGGTGAGGGTATTAATTCAAGGACAAGCAGCTCTGAGCATTGCAATAAAACGAGACATCATGGATGAGAGCGTGGTAGAAATACAGCTGGTTACAGCAGGGCTTCTGAAATAATACAAAAAAAAAGGTCACATTTTGTGCCGTGTGTTTTTTGCCTAAGGAAACAGACAAGTAGGTACCATTCTAGAATAATTCCCATTGGAAATTGTTAAAATTCAAAAACAAGTCTGGTGGTACTTAAGGATGAGTTTCCTATAGCTGGAAAATGTACGCCTATGGAATTCTACTTCCTTGAGTGATGCCAAATAAATGACAATGTGACTGTTTAGCCCTTTGATCTTCAAAAGCCTCGGTACAAATAGTAGATGATTTCCTGTGACCTCCCAATCAGAGCAAGAAATTATTATTTCTGTTTTTTTTCTCCTCCCTAAGAGCCAGGTACAAAGTGACGAGCAAACAATGACATTATTACAGTGGCACTTTAATGGGTGTTCAGGGAACTAAAAAGTCAGCAGAGGCACTGCATGAAATATTCATGGGTAATTTTCTTTTTCTCTTCTCTTTTCTCTCCAGACATAGGAGTGCAAAGTATCCAAGCCAAATGTTCTAAGTACAGGAAGCATGTGGAAATGGCTCCTGGGGGTCTATATTTAACCTTCTGGGGGAGGGAGGGGTAGAGAAAGCTCTTCCCCTCTAGCCCCAACTTTCTTCATCTTTTTTTCCCCTCATCCTGATATCCTTTTATTCTAATAAACTGAGATTTACCTTCTTACACAACCTCTAGGATCCAGAATGGATATCGACAGTTTCATCTCCCCTTGGGAATTAGAGAAGGATTTCAAAGATGCATATTTCCCTACCCAGTGGCTTCTGGG
This sequence comes from Noctilio leporinus, assembly GCA_004026585.1. Lineage (NCBI taxonomy): Eukaryota > Metazoa > Chordata > Mammalia > Chiroptera > Noctilionidae > Noctilio > Noctilio leporinus. Next base: position 22,742 of record PVIW01005379.1, read on the forward strand.
AGAAGGTGGATGGGGCCAGCCAGATTGGCGTCATTAAAGGAAGAAAATGGGGGCTGATGAGGTGGTCCAGGGTGCTGCTCAGACACTGCCTGCAAGCTGTTGACTTGGCGCAAAGTCAGGAGGTCCCCCAGGAAATACTGGTAGGGTTGGGGTGGTTATGCATTGGCCTGCTTTTGTCTTAATGATTCATACAGAAAGTTTGACAAGTATATGTATAGTTTTATAATGCATGTGTGCACTTTTCCTTGGAAACCCATCGTATGAAATGCTAACTTCTGAAAACAAGTTTTCATAGAAACACTTTTCTACACCAAAACTCCTTCTCTTGAGCATGCTCAGGTCTTTTCATGTGCCCAGAGGCACCTTACCCTGCCCCACCTCTAAACACGTACTCCCATTTTCTTCTAGTTAGATGACATTCTTCTATGCAAATTCTATTCATGCTTTATGGCCCATTTCTAGTCCCACCTCCTCTAGGAAGTCCTCCTTGACCACTCCAACCCATGGGGTTTCTGCTGCTTCTCATCCTCTCTGGTACTTCTCACCTGACTGTTCAGTTGGTGCTTGCCACATCTGCCCTCTATACAATGGTGTGCTCGTAAATGCTTAATAACTAGTTCTCTAAAGGAGGAAGAGAGCCCTGACTTGTAGCACATGACAATTTCCAAAGCCTAAATACTCCCCAGGCACTTAAGTTGAGCTAATAACGTCATGTCACTGAATGTGGATTTGGGAAGAGATGTGCACATTGGCTTTCTCCATCTAGCACCAGCGGGTACCCACACACCACTGCATGTGCTGCCCCAGGACTCTTGCATAACTATCTTACCTCCCCAGCTAAACTGGAAGGCTCCGAGGTGCTCGACTCTGACTTGACACTAGAAACATCTGGGTAAACTATGAAAAATACCAGAGACCCTGACCCCAGAGATTCTGTCACTTGGAAATGGGAACCAGGCATCAGTCTTTAAAAGTATCCCATTCAAATGTTGCATGTGCAGCCTGAGTGAGGACAACTGCCCTAGATGCAGGGAAGGTATTTTACGTCAGTTGTCCTTAAAAGTATGATCCTTGGACCAGCAGCATCACTGTCACCCTGAGACCTGTTAAAAATGCTCATCCTTGGTCCATACCCCAGAACTACTGGATGTGAAACTCAGTTGTAAAGATTAGACCAGCAATCTGTGGTTGAAGGAGCCTTTCAGGTGATTCTTACGCATGCTAAATTTGAGAAGCACTATCTTAAGTCTTCTGGATCCTTATTAGAACTAAAGGCAGCTATAGGCACACAGCTGTGCCCAATCAGCAGTTGTTGATTAAAATGTATCAAGGAGTACATTTTCATGAGGTAAGCTATTTTTTTCTCTTTGTGAAAGGATTTAGGGTTGAGTACCTTAAAATAAAAATTTTCTCTTGAACACTGAATCATGTGTTTCACAAATATTCAGAGATCTAACATTTCATGTTTGTTCAGCTATTCAGAAAGACATAAACAAAGGACAGTGAAATTCGTTTGTTCATTTTACTCATATGTATTAATGGCTGGAACTTCATGCAAAGTATAATTTATTCATCAGTATGTATTGACTGTCCAGGTTCCTCAGATTACTCATGAATAATTGGTTACTATTATAAATTGTTGTCTTAATTGGTTATTATTATGTTTATTAGGTTTATTATTGTTATGATGATGGGCAATCAGCATCAGGCCAGCGTAAGGTTGGACTCTCGTGTTGGTTGTGTTACTTAGAAGCTGGGTGGTCTTGAAGCAGACACTTCTATGGACTTTACTTTTTATTTTTTAATATTTTAATTTATTTTTAGAGAGAGGGAAAGTAGGGAGAGTGAGAGAGAAACATCCATGTGTGGCCACCTCTCATATGCCACTAACTGGTGACCTGGCCTGCAGCCAGGCATGTGCCCCAACTGGGAATCGAACCGGTGACCCTTTGGTTCATGGGCTGATGCTCATTCCACTCAGCCACAGCAGCCAGGGCCAGACTTTACTTTTTAATGCTTATTAATATTCACAGAGTTTTCAGCTTTAACTGACACAGGATATCTGTCAAAAACTTAACAGCATCCTTAAGAATGACAAAAATAGAGATATATTCTCATTAAAATGAGAGCAATACTAAGAATACCTTTTACTATTTCCATTTTCAGCCAGCAATCGAGCAGTGTTTCTCACACTTTAATGTGCCTGTGAAGCACGGCGATATGCATGCAGGTTCTGAGAAGTCCAGGGGATGCCACTGCGGCTGTAGGTCACACACCACGTCATAGCACGGCTCTGAGGTCTGACTGATGCAATAGCATAGGAAAAAGAAAGGAAGGATGTTCCAACTTGCCAAGGAAATTACTTGCGAAGATGATTGCCTACTTTAAAAATTTACCAGCCACTAAACCGAATTAGAATTTTATGTGTGGTGCATTGCAAGGTGCCCAGCTGCCTGGTGAGGTAGCTGTGAGGGTCAAGTGATGGCAATTTGTGAAGCACGAACTATTCTAGGATTTAAGCTAAAAACTCAGTGAAGTATTAGTTTCTCAAAGCACAGTTAATTGCACTGTTTCTCAGCCTATTATAATGAGGAGATTTTTTACCCCCAGAAACCTTGAGCAACATTTACCCAGCAGGCCCTAGGAATATATTTTTCACTCCTTTCATGTGTCTAAGCAAATTACCCACTATTTTAAGAAGAGGGGGCTTCTTAACCTACATTTGTCAGCATGATGAAGAGAAGGGTTGGCCAACAGATTGGATCTAGTAGTCAGTTCTGATTAATGGGCAGGGATTCCTGGAGCCTGAGTGCTGAGTGTGCTTCTGGGTCTGGAGGCAGGAGTCCTAGGATGGATTACTGACGTCTGCCTTTGACAGAAGACAGGAGAAGTAGTGGGCTGCTTTCTAGAGCCAGCTTGACTTCGGCTGGAATCTCCACCAAGAATCAGAGACTCCATCAGAAATTCCTCTCATGAAGCTCTGGCACCTCTTTGAAGGACAGCAGCCACTCTCCCGCTTCACCTCCCTTTCTTTCTGATGCCATGGAGCCTCGTTTTCTATGTCTCAGCCACACTTCCTCTGTCCCCTGTGGTTCCTCTCTCCGTAGACCTGAGCAGAGAGGACAGCAGACTCCCCAGCTCCACTCTTGGTGGTCAACTCCAAGAGGGGCCCAACTCGTCATCTTTCTGTGGAAATATGGATACCAAAATGAAGACGTCAAGATGTGTATGTACCCTTTCAAAGCTATGCAGACATGGAATTGGTCTCTAGTCCCTAGAGGTCAGAGGAATTTTTGAACCTCTATCTCCTTTTTAAAAAAAATTTTATTATTATTTTTTAATTTAATTTTATTGTTGTTGTATTATATCCATCCCCTTTTTACTCCCCTCTGTCCCCTTCCCCACCCACCCATTCCTCCCACAAAGTCAATCCCACTTGTCCACGTCCATAGTTCTTCCATACTAGTTTCTTGACCAAACTGCTCCCCTTCTTTGCCTCTTCCTCTCCACTCCCCCCGCCCCCTCCCAACCTGAACCTCTATCCCCTTATCGGTGAAATGGGAGATAATGATTTTAATATCTCAGGTTGCTGTGAGGTTGAAGCATGTATCTTGTATGTGAGAATACTCACCCTGGCTGCTAGTGCACAGCAGGCATTCAGTCAATGCTGGTTTTTTTCTTTCACCTGCCCCCTGCATACCACGTGTACTTTGTCAACGATGCTGGCCTATGGGTCTGGGGTTATGAATTGACTTGGCATGGAATCCAGCTGGCCTTTGTGCATGCTGTTGGATGGGAAGGAAAAAAGACAATTATTTTATTTATTTAAAAATTCCACAGCTCTTCTCTGTGCCAGAAATAATTTGAAGTTCGTGATAGGTATTAACTCATTTAATTTTCATAATAACATTGGGAATGAGGCACTGTTTCACAGATGAGGAAACAGCCTCTGAGAAATTAAACATGTTGCCCAAGATCACCCAGCTAGTCCATGTCAGAGCTAGGCTTTTCACCCCAGTAGCTTGGCCGCAGTCTCTGCTTTCAGCCACTGTATACCACGCTGCCTCAGCTAGGCTGGGCGTGGGGACACCCTGGTATCCACAGCCACTAACTTGCCTTTCGGGGTCAGAATGGTCAGAGATTGGCTTTACTTCTTGGAGAATCTCTGAGCTCCTGAAGTTTCTGAAAGCAGTGCTGGTGCTATTCTGCTGCTGTCAGGAGAAATGACCCAGGGAAAGGCAGACTGGGGGTGAGGGTAAGTCACTCTCACTGAGATAGATGCACTGAAGCTGTAAAATCAGATCAGAGAGAACTAAGCGGGTAAGGCCGTGGTCAAACCACCTTGCTGCACCTGAGAGGAGCGAGTGGGCCAGGAGAGTGCTGGTGGACTGGATGCATTTCCAGGTCTGGTCAGTATTTGCCTCCCAAACCCAAAGCTGGAGCCCCACCTGACACCATGTGCTGAGTGGTGAGAGGACCATTGTAGAAAGTGAAACACGTGGCATCTGTACCCACCTCTGTCCTGGTATACAGCACTCATAGTGCTTGTTTACTTGCTCCGTGTCAGCTCTGTGGGAGGAGCAGGGCTGTGTCATTTTGTCTTCTCTTGTATTTCAAGCACAGACACGGTGCTGGGCATGCAGTTGGTAAATGAATTATGAGTGAATGACTTATTATAGGAAGGACCCTTGTACACGCCTGTTGGGTGAGACTCTTCCTTCCTTCCTAGTGACATGTTGGGCATTGACCTTGGCTTTCCCTTGTTACTTCTGTAGGGACTGTGATGGAGACAGGGATTGGGGAAGTAGTAGGTGGAAGGAAGAGCAGATTCTATACACTGGGCTTAAGAACATACGATGTCCTAGTACATAGAGTATAATTCGCCATTGTTACTTCAATTGTTTGCCTGAAAATGGCTACTTTCTTTTTGTAGCTTCCCTCAAGAGGCATGTTGGCTTTCTGTGACATGTTCTTCCATTATTTTCTCCATCATAACTGCCTATGAGGGTTGATTTAACATAAATACTCTTTGGACTCCAGTATTATGGGTTAGACCCATTATTCCCTAGGTAATGACTGTTAGCTTTCTAGTCTCTTTGGGTCTAGAGGAAGGATATGAAAAGTGTTCCTGTCTTAGATTCACATTCCTTTGTATTTTTGGTGAATAATGTTCTCAGATCATCGTTGCTCCCAATTACATGTGGTTGTGACTCTCAAAATCTTATTTTCCAAGCTGAACTGTAAACTTTTTGAGAGATTGTTTTGTGACTTGTTTAGCTGACAATTTACATAAATGTAGATGAACAGTAAATACATGCTGAGTTAGTGGGCAGTTTGTAGATACTTAATCTGTGCTGGAGCTGCTGAGAAAAATTTTCCAAGAGGGTCTTCTTTCTGAGTAACTGAGAAAATGAAAAGTACTAAGAAATGCTGGGCTCTCTAGCCCACATGCTTAATGAAATTCGACCTTAAGATACAAGTGAAACCCTACCTTCCAGGCCTGCAGACATAACACTTTTTGTAATGCCAACTCCAGAGTACTTGACTGGGGCAAGCTTTTAGTTTCTGCTCTGAAAGTTAAGTGTCTCCGCTTCTCTTTAGAAATGTGTCCCTCTCCTCTTTCCTTTCAGTTTGTAGTATTTACAAGTCTATTAGAGCTTGGCTGTAGTACAAGAGATGGCCAGTAGGTGTCATTCTCTGAATCATTTTACTACAGGTGAGGAAGCATCAATGCTCAACATGACAGGATAGGACAGATTCAAGGAACAAGAACCCAGAGGTTTAACTGGATAAAAGAGAATTAATACTTGGGTTTCCTATGTACTGGGCTAGAACTGGTAGAGCAGAGATTCTCAAGGGTTCGCAGACGATCTCAGCATTACCTGTCTCACTTGTCATAATTATGGTTTCCTGAGCCTCAAAGCAGATGTGTAGAATCAGAGTGTGTGGAAAAGAGGTGCCATGAGTAGGCTGCTTCACAAGTCTCCCAGGTGATTCTTACGTGCAGTAACGTGCAAGGATCATTTGGTGTAGGCACTTTCCCTCCTTTGGGGAGAGATAAGCAGTAGCATTGGATTGGAGTTCAGTACTGAAGAGGCAGAGAGCAGGCAGTGTGGGGGAAGTCAGGCAGCATGTTACAGTGCTCTATTTTCTCTATCTCTGTATTGTACTTTATAATGCAACACATTAAAGAGAAGTTATGCTGGAGATGGGGCCAAGGAAGGCAGCGGGAGGAGAGCAAACTCTTAAGACATAGGAAAGACAAAAACAACATTTTGCTAATTGAATTTTTGGTTTTCTTGATAGTGTGGTGTAGTATTCATGGCCACCAAGCAGAGCACCTACAATAAGCCACCAAGGTGCTTGAAGGTGAGGGTGCAGTTTAGTTTTCTTGTGGTGCTTATTAGTCATTCAGTGCTCGTCTAAGTTCTGCGGAGGGAGAATTTGCTATTCAGGAGCTTCACAAGTCAGGGGTCACCCCTTGCTCCCTCAGCCCAGTTATCTATGCAGGAAGCATCTACTTCCCGGCCTAATTAGAAGGCCTCCTCCTTGTGGGTGACACTGGAGTGACCTGATGTGGAGGCACAGTGCGAGCGAGTGCACAGCGCATGTGGACAAGTGTGTAAAGACCTGGGCACGGAAGGCGGTCAGGGGCGAGGGCAGCCCGTGAAGTCCTGACTATTTATGCAGAATCTGAATGGCTCGAGAGGCTAGCTCCATCCTCGGGCACCCTCTGCCAAGTACTGCCACTGGGCTTCCCTTTGTGCTTTCCTGGCTACTGTGTCTCCTCTTTCCCACCCTGCTGTCTTGCAACCTCCTGCCTCTTCCCTTTTTATGAGTGAGGAGAGAGGGTCAAAGAACTGCCAGTGTTCTGGCATTGAAGGAAGTAGATCTGTCCATTCTGTGGTGCCAAAAAAATGGGATTTCCCTCAGAAAGACAGGGAAACATCAAAGTGTGGTTGCCTATTGAATGCCCCTACCTGGGGACCTGGCGTGCCACCCAGGCATGTGCCTGAGTGGGAATTGAACCAGACCCTTTGGTGCTCAGGCTGGCACTCAATCCACTGAGCCACACCAGCTGGGGCTGGCTTGTCTTTTTAAACTGATTCCCTCATATTCCAAAGATGACTGCTATAATCCCTAGTATCCTGGTATCACACTGGACAGAGTCTACCAGAAATAAAAGGGACACTTCTGTACTCTTGTCTCTTTTAAAGGCCAATTAAAACCACCACAGAAAGCCCTGGCTGATGGCACAGTGGATAAGGTGCCGGCCTGTGAACCCAAAGGTCGCTGGTTCATATTCCCAGCCAGGGCACATAACCAGGTTACAAGCCAGGTCTCCAGCCAGGTCTGTAGCTGGAGGCAGGTGGAAGGCAACCATACATTGCTGTTACTCTCCCTTTCTTCCTTCCTCCCTACCCTTCTCTTTGAAAATAATCAATAAAATCTTTAAAAAAAGGAGAGAGAGAGAGAGAAATGCAGACTCTTGGGCCCTGCACCTAATCTACTGAATTGGGATTTGCATTTAGCACTGTCTAAGGGGATTCTGTGCACCTTAAGCTTTGAGATGCTAGGTGATCTCTTTTCTACCTTCAAGATTTCCTGTTCTTCAAATTCTCTGCAGGCACGGTTAGCTAATAAGTACTGTTGACGTGAGAAATAGGGGCCCCCATGTGTAAAAGTGGAAACAGTTGGCTCAGGCTATGGTCACTTGACCTCTGACCCTATTCAGGGTCCCTGGGGTCCTTGATGGAGGTCAGACACATCTCATTTTAATGAATTGTGGTAATTTGAATCTTGGTGCTATGGGAGTCCTCTACAGGGAGACTTACCTCAGGTAAGCTTCCCTAAAGGAACAAAGTTCAGCCCTGCTGGGTGGCTCAGTTGACATCCCAAAAGGTTGCAGGTTTGATTCCTGGTCAGAGCACTTGCCTAGGTTGCAGGTTGGATCCCTGGTCAGGGAACGTATGGGAGGAAACAATATTTCTCTCTCACATTGCTTGCTCCTGCTCTTTCTCTCACTCACTCACTCACTCACTCACTCAATATATCCTTATGAGAGGATTAAAAGAAAAGCAAGGCTTAGGATGAGAATGGAAGGGGAACAGAATCGGTGTGAGCTGGGAGGCTTCCAGAAGGAGGCCTTGAGGCTAGAGAGGTGGCAGGGTACAGAAACATGTCCCCTTCCCAACATGTCATTACCTTGCCCTGCATCATGGGCATTAGCCTGTCTGGGCCCCCTAATTAGGCTGTGAGCTCCTTGGAGACCGAGGCTGTGCCCAGAGACCTTCAGTTTCTCCCCAGCAGCAGCAGGACTTTCAGAGCCGACTGGTGCATTTTCAGGAATTTTGTGAGCTGGTTAATGCACTCGGATTGCTTAAAATTGGCCGTGATGACAATATTTACACGATGAAAATTGGTGAGTGCTATAAATCTGGGTTCTTGTGTTTTTCCTTTCAGGGCTCTGGTATTTAATTATTTCCCAGCACGCCCCTGCCGGCTGACACAGGGCTGGGCAGACAGAGCAGGAGGTAGTACGGGGAGAAAAGGGGACCTGGAGACAGACACTAGCTTGCGTCACTTGCTGGTCAAGTTATTAGTCTCTGAACTTCAGGTTTCCCACTTATCAAATGGGAATGTTGAGACAGATTTGAAAGGCTGAATATGAGAAACAAACGAGAAGAGCTGGTGAAGCTAGAGTCCCCGGTTCAGGTCAGACAAAGCTCCCCATCTTTCCATTAGGCGAATATACTCAAGAGCTAGCAACGTCCATTATCCGTTCCTTCTGAATTGTCTGTGATTACAACTTGACATTTCCCTTATGAAATACAGCATCCTACGTTGTGTTTAACTTCACATCCCCTTAGGAGAAGGTGGGATCTACCCCTTTGTGTAAAGCATACAGTCCACAAATAATTGTTCATTCACTTATAGTCACCCAGCCCCTCTGCTACCCCTCTTCCCACCCCTTAGCGCACAGCTCTGAGCGGGAGATCAGCCTTTCTTTCTGACTGAACAGGCTGCCCCAGCCCTTCTCCATGACAGTAGGAAGCGGACTGTCATCCTGGGGGCTCCCTAAAATGTGTGACGTGATTTTGTGAGTCTGTGTTGCTGCATCATTGATGCCCGTGCCTCCGGGCTGTGCGGCTGAGCAGTGCTCCTTCCTGCTTTGTAGCCTGAGCTGATACCACCATTTCCATGGGAGAAGGGGCAGCCCTGCTGTCCTTCCCAGGGCTCTGCCGTGTGTTGATTTTTAGAGGCCATGGAGCAAACAAGGCGGGAAGTGGCTTTTGCGGGTGATTAAATACGGAGGTGATGTGGCAGCTTCTGTCTGTGGCCATGCATCTCAGTTGCCAGACGAGGAAGCAAGATTTGGCCCAAAGTCTTTCTGTGAGCCTGAGTCCTGTGAGCTTTAAGGAATGACACCCAGGACATTTAGAACCAGGAGCCAAGGACACAAAGGGGACAAGGAGGGACCATCATGAATTTGGGTCTTGTTATTGCCACCTTGAGCAAGTCATTTTCCATCTGTGCCTTAGTTCATTCTCTGTAATAAGATGGGCTTGTACTCTGTCACCTCCAGGGTCCTCAGCACTGAGATGCTATGATTTTAAAAACTCCACCAATAAGCAGAGATATTCCTATTTAGGCTTGTTTTATGTTCTAATTCCCAAGGACATATTTCTGGTAGATTGTCCTCCAGAGATGCTAATTATTTCTTGTTAGTCAAGAATAAGTTTAATAAGCAGCAATAAGCTATGAGGATTCTGGTGTGCGTATGTTTGTTCACTTTCTGAGTGTTTTGGAAACTCGGCTCCACTCGCCCAGCATTTATTGAGTGTGTCCACACTTGAGATGAATTATGGTACATTGGAAGCAATGCAGGATTTTGAGTTGGAAACTGGGCTTCAATCTGGGAGCTGCTATTTGTTAGCTGTGGCTTTGGGCTCTTAGTAACTTTAGAGTTACTTAAATTCTCTGAGTCAGTTTCTCCACGTATAAAGTAGAAGTTCCTTCCTCAATGAGGGGTACATGAAAGAATGTGTCTAGATCACATAGCTCAAGGCTTGAGACATGGACATGCTTGATAAATCTCATTCTTTTTCCTGTGAGGTGGCAAGCCTTGATTAGATGTTAGGTGTTACAAAGACACATGTAAGTCAGGGGGTTGCCCGCAAGACATCCACGGAGCTTCAGAAAGACAGACATTCACCTCGCCTGTGGTGAGGTGTCCATCAGCACTGGTGGTAAGGGTACAATGATTGGGGGCTCAGAGAAGAGATGACCAGTTGACAGAATCATGAACTAGCAAGCCAGTGGCCAGTGTATTCCCAGTGCCAATCAGCAAATGAAACACAGCGCAGCTGGGACCAGTTCTGCAAAGACAGAATGATGGACTTCATCGATGTTTTGTGTTTACTCCAACCCTCCTTCAGGCCGTGGTGCCCCAACATGCTATGGAGTTTTCTAACACTCCCCAGGGCTGGGGGACTCACACACTTTGAGTACTTTCTGCTGGGCCAGCTCCGTGATGCCAGATATTGCAAGGGTAGCTGGAGTTGGCATGTGGCCCTCATCTGAAAGTCAATTGCATTTGCCTTTTGAAAATGGGACAAGACATTTGTGCTTAATAGTGGGGAATTTTTGTTGTTGGCTTGTTTGAAGCATTTTTTTTTTCCAGGTCACACTCTGCTAGTGAAATGAGATTAATTTGAAATGGAATTAACTGTGTTCTGTGTAGGGACAACCTTGCCAAATAATGACACCAAATATAGTTTGCAAGGAGGATTGTCTTTTTATCTTTCTTAAAGGGCAGTCCAGGGTACAAACATGCACCATTCCTGCCATGGAGAATGAGCCTGTTCTCGGGTCTTGCCCCAGGATTGCTGCATCAGCTCCTTCTCGTCTGAGAACCTGGGTCAGGCAAATGGCAATAATCTTTTATCTTGGAACTCAGACAACCTTTCTGGACCATCTTTGCTGAAGGTATAAACTTTTATACAAGTAAAGGGACCTGGGCTTATTTAGCAGCAAGAAAAAAAAAATAGAACAGGCTCACAAAGTTCTGCATAGTGCCTCTTTGTTATGTGACAACAGAGAGAGAGAGAGAGGGAGAGAGAGAGAGAGGGGGAGAGAGAGAGGGAGAGAAAGAGAGGGAGAGAGGGTCCCACAAAGGGGAGAGTCACAGTGGAGCTGTGGTATTGCAGATGCCTATGGCTGTGCCCTTCATCTGGAAGCCCAGGGACAAGCCTGTCCCCTGACACTGCCTTCTTATGGGCAGGAAGGCTGGTTTCTTTTTGAGGCATGAAGGACTCAAGATGACCCTAGAGACATTCTTGCTCCATGTGTTCATTCTGTGAATGAGGAAACTGAGACCCCCGACAAGGGAAATTTGGGAGCTGCTCACTGTGTCCTGACAAGTGCGTGGGACATGGGAGAGTCAGGCTGAGCTCAAGGAGTGGCCCCCAGTTACACGTGCAGCTGGTGGGAGCCCGCCACTCATGACTCCCAGACCGTATGCTTCCCAGCACCCCGTGCCCACTTGCTTTCATTGAGTGAGGGGTGTGAACTGAGCAAAGATTGGACGTTGCTGCCCGTCATGGCATCGTTTTCATAACCTATTCTTTCTGGTCCCCCACCTCAGTGGTTTTCAACTGGGTCAAGTTTGCCTTCCAGGTGACATTCAGAAATGTCTGGAGATGTTTGTCACAACTAGGGGGAGAGTGCTACTGGCATCTAAGGGGTTGAGGCCAAGAATGCTGTTACACGTCTATAATGCATAACAAAAAATGATCTGGCCCAGGTCATCAATTCTGCTGCTGTTCAGAAACTGTCTGATCTTGTATGTGAATTTGTGTGTGTGTATGTGTGTGTGTGTAGGGGAATATATTCGAAAGAGAGGAAAGTTCATTGTAACTACACTTTGGGTAAATTAGGCTCCTGTGTTATAAACTTGCTGAAGCACCTGAATTATATACATCTAGCGTATTGAAAAAGATGTATTCCCAGATCCCATTTTACATATGTTGAATCAGAATCTCCAGTGGGTGGGCCTGGGAATCTGTATTGCTACTCTCTGTTCCAAAGTTTATTCTGTCATGAAGCCTGTTTTCATAAATAATGGATAAAGTAACAGTGCTGGTTGAACATCTGTCATTTGCTCATTCAGATAAATGTGAACATTAACCTTAGTTAGTTCTGCCACTTGTTCACTAGGTGACCTTGGATGAGCCCCATAGTCTCTGAGGCTGTCTTGTCTCTACTCAAAAGGATAACCACATCTGTCTCATGGTTTGCAGTGAGTACACAGTGAGATAACCTGCATCAGAGCTCCTATCAGATGAATCTACTGTATTTGGTAATAATGAGACCTAATAGTCATCAACCACTTACATTCTAGGCACCATGTGAAATGCTCTCACAGTACTCTTTTTCTACTTAGCTTCACAATAGCCTTGTTTTATAGCTTGGGCACATTTGGGTTACTCTGACTATGGTAGGCTGAATAATCTCCCCCACAAGTTGTCCATATCCTAATCTCAGGAACCTGTGACTCTTAACCTATGTGGCAAAAGCAACTTAGCAGATGTGAGCAAGATACAGATCTTGAGATGGGGAGATTATCCTGGGTTATCTGGGTACACCTGATATGATCACAGGGGTCCTTACAACAGAAGGGCAAGAGATCAGAGGAAGCAGAAGATGTGACAGTGGAAGTCAGAGGTTGGAGAGGTTTGAGGAAGGGGCTGTGAGCCAAGGAATGCTGCTGGCTTCCAGAGGTTCAAGTCAGGGGGAGAGTGGATATCCCATAGAGCCTCCAGCAGAAGCCAGCTCTGATGACACCTTGACTTTGGCTCCATGAGACCCATTTGGGGCTCCTGACATTCAGAACTATAAGAGGATAAATTTGTGTTGCCTTTAAGTCACCAAGTTTGGTCATTTTTTAGAGTAGCTATAGGAAACTAATGCACATGCCATGACCTCATATCCAGAAAGTTGGAGTGGTAAAAGGGAGTTCAGGCATCCATTGTCTAAGTAGTTAGAGGAGATGCTGGGAGACTCATATCAAGGAATGAATGGAAACTATGAGAGGGAGGATTCTTCCCAAATGCTGCTGTTCATCTGCGGGGAGTTCTCAGAGGGAGTGGGAAAGCTGCTGTTCCCTGAGTTCTCCAGCCGAAGTCTTGGAAAGACACTTGGGTATCTTGGCAATGGCTTCTCTCTTGCCTGGTGATCTACTGATCTCTTAGATGTCAAGACTTCAGTCTGGTCTCCCGTCCTTTATCTACTTTCCCAGCTGGCACAGTGGCTTCTGCTGCTGGTGTACACGTTCCGGAAGCATCTTTTGCCTCCCCTCCCTCCATGACTGGTTAGCCGGTATGGCAGGTGAGACCCCTGTCATTCCCTAGCTTTTCCACTTTGCAAGTCTCTGCTCTCCCCAGCCTCACCCTTCGCTACCCCGCATCAATTGATGAGGGCGGTGTAAGTGCTGACAATCATGGTTATTAGAAGTACGAATTATTTAAGGAGATGTGCACATCTTTCACCTGTCGTTCATCAGAGGGAGGCTGTGCGGGTGTGTTAACCTGAAGCTCATCACTGTTCTGTTGGTGGGAAGAAGGAAGGGGCAGAGGGTGGGGCAGGGGTGGGTGGGAGGTGGTACAAAGAATTGAATTGTCTGCCTGGTGGAGGATTGGGAAGAGTTGCCTTGAGAAAAGAGGCAGATTAAAAAAAATAAAATAAAAAAGCTGAGCGTAATTTGATGGAGTATTTTTGGCTCCAAGACACTGAATTGGAAATGCAGGAAGACTCACACATCCCGTATTCAGAGGCGTCTGTGAGCATACCGGCCAATGTGGTCACTATAATTATAACACTACTAAATGTTCTCAGGTGGTGTGACTGGGAGGGTCACCCTGAGATGATAATGTGCAGGGAGAGATGGGAGGAAAGGAAGTTGTTAATAGTCCTTAGACCCCTCCCTCGGAGTTTGTTCACCCCTTTCCCATGCCGAACCCTTCCAAACTCAGCCCCCTTATGCAGACCTTGATGACAGAGAAGCTCGCCTGGTCTAGTGCCAGGAGCCCTGGGCATTCCTCTTATTTTCAGAGGGACTGTTTTCTTAGTGGAGAGGTTCTGGTCTGGTTCTGGTCTGTTGGACCCGGAGGGGTTTCTGATCCAAGAGCAAATTTTCCTTTTCTGGGTAGCAGGTTTGAAATTGGATTCCTGGGTGAGATGGGAGATAAGGTTTATCTTTCCTAGAATAGGCTGAACTCGGGCTCCGAAGCCAGTTGCTTTTAGAGGGGAGCCAGGCCGGTGGCCAGCCGAGACGGGCGCCAGCCAGGAGCCCCTGTGCCCTTTGTCAATCATTAAACATTTGCTGAGTATCTTTTAGGGACACAAACCTGTCAGATAGGATCTCTCCTCAGGAGCTCATTGTTTTCTTGGGGAGAGAATAAAACAAACAGGTACTAGCTATGAAATATTATTTATTAGTGTTACCAGCATGGGTAGTAAAAATATCCTTTTCTAATATCACAGAGCAATATGATTGTGAGATACATTATATCGCTTTATTAGTAGTCCGTACCATGACCAGTAGAAAATGCATGCCACTTGGTGATTACAAATGGTAGGAAACTGTAGGCAGGTATATAATATTACTAATATCTAACATCTACAGAATGTTCAATAGCTCATACCCACCTTCATATCTCATTGGATCTTCACAACAGGCAATGCAGCCCAGAGAAGTTAAGTAGCTTGCTCATATCACACAGCTGCTAAGTGTGAGAGTGCGCATTTGAACCCCTTGTGATGCCAAAGTCAGGACTTGTTCCACCCACCATATTGCCCACCCCACAGATGATCATATGTTTGTATGGGGCACATGTATCACAGTGCTTTTGTTTCAGAGTCCTTTCACATCAGCCACCTCATTTGATCCTCACAGAGAGGGGTGTGTGAGGCAGGATGGGGGTTGCCCTGGGCATTTCAGTGGCTTGTTGGAGAACATGGCTGTGAACCTCCCACTGTGTGTTATGGGGGACATGGTGATTCCTGGAGAAAACATGGAAAACACACACACACACACACACGCGCACACACACACACACACACACACACACCAAGAAAAAAGAAAAGCACACAGGAAACACAAAGAACACGTAGCTGTGCCACTATTCCTTACAAATTGCCGATCTCTCAGGTCTGCTTTCCTGCATCCCAGAGAGGCCCCAGCG
Organism: Noctilio leporinus; assembly: GCA_004026585.1. NCBI lineage: Eukaryota > Metazoa > Chordata > Mammalia > Chiroptera > Noctilionidae > Noctilio > Noctilio leporinus. The sequence continues at coordinate 37,987 of PVIW01005379.1, forward strand.
GAGGATGCGTGGGGTTCGTCAGGTGCCTGCATTTCCCCTGCTGATCACCACGCCTGCTTGGGGAGATACAGCTGTGCTGGTGTTTGATATGGGGACAGGTCCTCCTGTTGCTCTTCCCTGGATCATTGGGGTCTGTTTCATTCTTTTTCCTTCATGAGCACTGCGGAGTCTCCTTCCCATGAAGAAGCTGAGGTGGAATTAAGATGGGGTTATCAAGCTTCACAGACACAGTGCTGGTTTTGTTTCCACATGTGTGTGTATGTGTGTGTGTGTGTGTGGGGCATGTGTGCCCAGAGACATGCTCGCAGGTGTGCCTGGCCTGAGCTTTCCTGCCACACTCAATAACCTGGTGCAAGAATCTGCCATCTTGTGCAGGGATCATTTGGATTACAAGTTCCAAGGTGGCTTTATGATTTTAAATCCCCCTTATGATATTTCCTGTGACTGACAGTCACTGTCACACTTCTGCCTGGTATGCACTGAGCCTGGCGTTGTTGACTTGGCTTAGGGATGTGTCACCCAGCTGTCGTCTACTGTCGCTCACCCACGCTGAGCCTACTGTTCATTTCAGCTGGCCCTGCGCATCCTGTCTCTAAAAATAGGGAAGGCGCTGTATGCAGTGCTAGTAAGACTTTCAGAGGAGATGGGAAAGGTGTCTAGTTCCTCTTTCTTGTTGGCGCAGTAACCGCATCTTACAGATGATCAGCAGTCGGTTCTTGGGTAGCTGCAGAAATGAGGTGGTTACTCTCTTTCAAGGCCACCCCTTCTGCGCAGGGTTCGCACACACTTCCTGACGCTTGGTGAACATGTGGAGAGATGAGAAGTGCTCTGGGCTAAGAGTCAGGAGCCAGCCTGGCTCTCTTACCATGAGCAGGGGGACCCCAGGCAGGTCCTGTAATCTGTCTGGGTTTCTTTTTCCTCTGCCTGTGAAATGGGTTTCCAATGGTGCTCTGAGAAGCTTGGGCTTTCTGGAGTGTCCCTTGGGGGCTGCAAAAGAGGCTGAGGTGGGGCTTCCGTGTTGGGTGGGACTCAAGCCATTTTAACTGAGAAAAGTCAGGATTTTGTGTTTTGCATGTTGGGCTTTCAGTAGGGGACTGTTGGAGATAACTTTAAAAAGCAATAGGACGAGATAATTCAAGGTTCCTTCCAGTTCTAATGTTTTACGATCTTTGAAATCTGGGGGAATCATAGTGAAATCAGTATAATAGAAAAATACTATCTTAAATCCATTTTACAAAGAACCACCCTAACCTCTCTTACAAGAGAGCCTTCCTACGACCTCTGACTTTTCTCGAGTCTACGTACATAGGCTGTTGAACGTGAATATCACGTCCGGGGCAGTCCTGCCAGAATGGGGAAATCGGACAGACTGGTTTTGGTGTTCTCTTCCCTCACCTTTCCTCCTAAGTGACTCCCTTCTGCTCCAAGGGCTCCTATAGTTTTCCAGTCCCCACAAAGGGTGGGACATGACCAGCTCTCACCCTGAGGAAATTATCTGATAAACTTACCTGGGAAGATGTGCTAGTTGATGGTGATCTGTTTTCAGTATCTTCTATAATACTCGGGGGTTTTGAAGCATGGAAACCCCAACCTGATTTCAGAAATGAATCTCTGGGGATGACGTCTGAGGTTTCCTGGTAACTTGTGTCCCAGGCAGTTTATGTCCCCTGGCTGCATCCCTCAGCCTGTCTCTTCCTCCCAGTGTTTGCCTCAGAGATACAGTTCCAATTTGCCTTACAGATGTGTTTCCAAGTTAATCCCTTGGAATATTAGTTCTAAATGCTCTGCGATAAAAGGATTCTGCAGTCAAGTGCCTTTGGGAGAATGCTGGGTATTATGTTTCCCTCTTAGAGATTCACCTGACACCCTGATCTATCTCAGACTGAGAAAACCATCAGGGGAGAGTCATGTTTATTTTTGTTTATCAGTATTTCCCAAACTATTTGAGCATGGCATTCTCTTGTCCTCTAAGTAACAGCCGTCAATGTCCCTCATAATGAGTGTTTCTTGGGACACACTTGGGAGGCTAGAGTAGTGGTCCTCAGTGGAAGTGATTTTTCTCTCTGGGGGACATTTGACAGAGTCTGGAGACATTTTTAGTTGTCACCACTTTCGGGGACACGGGGAGGAGGATGCTGCTACACATCCTAAATGCACAGGATGGCCACACACAACAGAATGATCTGGCCCCAGATATCAATGGTGCTGAGGTTGAGAAAGTCTGCTCAAGAGATAGGGAGGGGTGTCTATCTGGTGTTTGCATGCAATGCAAGGCCCTGTGAAATTAGGTCCTTTACGGGTGAGGAATGCTTTCTGGACAGTGCCGGAGGAGGTGCGCCAGGAGCTACTTCCCTGAATGCTGCCCTAGCAGAGCCAGAGCTGAGCCCTCCGCTTCCCCAAACCCCCCGTGTGGGCACAGTGACAGGCTCCTTGTCACTGCATGGCATCCGGGCTCAGGGCTGACAGGCAGCATCTTTACTCTTGTCCTCCCTTCCCAGAATCAAGCAGTTTAGCACCGTTATAAGAAGAGACTTCCTTCCCGGCTTGCACAGTGAGCTTTATTTATTTCTTTAATCTTGCTTCAAGCGTCTTTTCTTATTCTTGGACTGACAGGGCTTGGTTGCTCCTTCTGGAGCTGTTGACTTGGCAGGGAAAAATGTACTTGCTGTCAAGTACAGGCGCGTTGCTGGGACCGGGGTTCTTTAAGTCCCGGTGATTTATCTGTTTCCATAAGGCAGAGCCACAGTGCTTGTTAGTCAGCAGAACTTAGACTTGAACCCTCACCCCTTCACTCCCCTGCTCAATCCTGCTTCATCTCAGGGAAGAGAGAGGAGACTGCTCTGAATCCTCAGGTTTTCTGATTCTCTGAGTCAATGAACATGGAGCCATTTGAAGCCATGGTTCCCTTTGAGAATGTTGTGGAGATAATGGGACCTCATGCAGAAAAATGCCTGCAGATTGATGCACACAGGTTTGCATGCGATTTCCAGGTGGTACCTGGACCTCTGTGTTCAGGAACTCAGAATTTGTCATACCTAAGTTATGGGACATTCCGTGGAGAGTGCGAATGCTTTTTTGGCTGTGTTTTGAACAGCCTCATCAGAGCAAACCAGTGAAGGAGCCACCTCAGTCCCCCGCCTCAGAGAAATGCTGTTTTGGGGGAATGATACTTCAGCACAGTGAATTAGTAACTTCTTGGATTTAGCTCATTCATTCATTCAGCACACATTTACTTTGCTTCTATATGTCAAGTGCAGTGTGACCACTGGGATGACAGTCTTTTTTCTTAATAATAAAGCATATGGAAATAAAAAATACAAAAAAAAAAAAAAAAAAAAGAGAGAGAGAACTGACTCCTGAAGTTGGGACCAGGGCTTCTCTTTGATGTGTGCTGGCTTCACTGGTCTGAAGTCTGTCTGCTGGGAGGGAAGACACATGCAGCAGCAAACTGGATTTGCCTTGGTGTCTGGCACCTTGTACTGGACTCAGGTTGGCCTGAAAGCACTTGAAGAAAAGATCTAGAACCTTCCAGTGCCTCAAGACAGCACAGCCCACTTCCTTTTGTCCATGTCCTCTGCAGAGCAGGGGCCACTTGGACGATGTCCTGTAGTTGTTCTGGGAAAGGGACAGAGGACACAGAGAAGTCCACCTTGGGTTTCAGGCCTAGGTTCTCTGGGTGTGGCCCAGGCTGTGTCACCTTTTCTGTTGGAGAAGGAGGGGACAAGGCAGGACAAGGTAAGGGGAGCATAGCGGGGTCATGTCCTTGGCTCACTGCGGAGCCTGGTAGGGGATAAGTTGACTTTTCTGAGCACATGACAGATGAAGTCTCTGTAGAGAGAGAACTTTGTAGAATGATGATCATGGTGGCCGGGACTCGTATCAATGTCATGGTTGCCTCTGTTTGTTTTAGTCTGCCTTCTGTGGGCTCTATAATGAATCATAATGGATCCCGTACAATAGGTAGACTCCTCCTTTCTGGCTGGGACATGGACTGTAAACAGCCCGGGAAGAGGTGGAGCTGGCTTGTTTGAGCTGGTGAGTAGTTGGAACTCAGTTACCATCCAGCCTCACCCCCTGATGGCAGGATGGGCTGGTGGGGTTTGTGTCTGCACAAGGTTGTGCTATTCTCACCAGAAGAGGGACAGGGAAGTTTCAATAGCTGGATTCAAAGGAGAAAATTACTTTTCCATAATCAGTACCTTGTCACTCTTTTTTTTTAAATGCCCAACACTTCTACTCTAGCTCTGAATCTCTAGTGAATTGCAATGTAGGGGGGAAAATCACACAGAAATTATAGCTAGAAGCAGGCAATGAGAACCAGGTACAAGCAGGCAGTTCCCTGCCTCTGAGAATGGGGGTTACAATGACAGATTTATATGGCTTCATTTTCTGCTTTCAATATAGCCTGTTGGCATCTCAAACTGAGGAACCCATCGCTGTGGCCTGGGCAGCCTCTTCCCAGCTCCTGTGTCAAGAGAGATTTATTATTCTTATAGATTTGACTCATATCAACTCCTTAAAGGAGGGCCTGTGAAGGGAGGATTTTATTTTATTTCATTTTGCTGAGAACTGGGGCTCTGCAGAGATGTTGATTCTGTCTCTTGGGGTAGGTTACTGAATCCAGGTGAAGGAGGTTGGGAAATTGAATCAGGCAGAGGCTGTATTGAAAGAAAACTAAAATGGAGCCAAAAGGCCATTTATTGCTGCATTGTGGGAACGAAAGACTGGAACAATACCCATAATGTCTGTCAGTTGGGGACTGGTTGAATCAATTATGATCCATCCATAAAATAGAGTACTATGCAGCTGCTAAAAGGAGTGAGGGAGATTTATTTCCACTGGAAAGGACCAGCCTCCAGCATAAAGTAAAATGAGGAAAAATGAGGGCAGTGTGGTGTATATAGCATGCTCCCCGTTGTATAAAAGGAACATTGATTTATAAATGTGTACCTTGTCTCTACAAGGGTGATTTCTGGGATGATCCACAAGATATTGGTAATAATATTTGCCACTAGGGACATACTTGACTGAGGGAGAGAGCAGCAGGGAAGCTTTATGTGGAAAAACCTTTTTGTGCCTCTGGCCTTTTTTTTTTTTTTTACTATGCTTGTATTACTTTCTCAAAAATCACTTAAGGCTAAAAAATGAATTTCAAATCTCATAATGCCGACCGAGGTTTGCTTTTGGAAGGATGAGCCAATTGTGGTTTGAATGTGACTAACCGAAGAAGCTACCCAGAAATGAAGAGTTGTCTCCAGGAATTCCCATTATTGTGTGGGATTTATCACTGCTAATGATAAGTAAGAACTGGGCCCTGTCAGGTGAGGTACGATTTTACCTTCATTTATGGGGATAAATTGAGTACATTATGGCCCACATAAATTGCATTTATACCACACCGATTTATTATGTGCCATCTATTAAAGCTTGGATATTCCTCCTAATGACATCATTGTTTCCACCATCCGAGCTCCCTGCCTTTTCTGCAACGTCTTGTTATTCTCCAGCATGGTTGGGGTGCTCGTGGTTTCTCCAGGCTGTCAGAATTTCTTTCCTGTGAATCAGGGGTCAAGAGTGGCCAGGTGGGAGGCGGTGAAAGTGGTAAGGTCTTTGGCAACCGGAGTGGATGCTCCTATTTGAAATGATCAAGTTTAGCTTGGAAAAATCTGCAGGTTATATATATATTGTTCAAGGTCTGAAATTCCACGATCCCTTTCCTGGACCTTTTGCTGATGTCCTGTCTTCCCCCTTCAGTAATACCTGGGCTCCGCACATTAGACGGAAACTTTGCTAGTCAGAAAGCACCCTCTGGGCGCTGGTGTTGAGACTCAATGGGGAAAATTGGCTGAAAAGTTGGGAAGCAGCCTGACTCTGCATCCCTGCACATTCCACCGCAGGTTATTGAAAAGGAGTCTGATTTTTTCTATTGGACCCGACTCCCGGAGGGCGAGGATTTGTTCACTTCCACACTCAGGGCAGAGGTTTGCACGTTTGCCCTGGGTTGTTCTTCAGAGGCTCAGGTCATGTGGGGCATTGCTGGGTTACAGCATTACAGTGGGGAAGTTCTCTTCCCGCTGTGCCTTGCGCTAACAGGAAAGGTAAAAGCTGGAAGAGAATTGCTGAGAAAATGACATAAACAAATCAAATCATTCTTAGCACAATATGTATTCAGATGAAGGGCTTGAGAAGCCTAAGAGAAAATTGGTTGCCCTTTGCAAGCGCAGCTGTCGAGTGGAGGTGAGCACTTCAGTCCGTCCTGCTCTGCTGTACCTGTGTAAACAATATCCGGCACCCGTGACTCCAGAAGTGCTGTTTCCTCTGCCCGGCTTTCTCTGGCGAGCAGGGGTCTTGGCTGCCCAATGTCCATCTTCGTCAGATGTTTCAGGACTGTCTCCCTCATCCTGTCTCTTTTTAACGGCTTGGCATGCCTTCCGGGATTCCCTGCCAGGGCTGTCCTAACTGCTCTGAACTCACCCAGGCGGGGGTTCCTTCCTCACAGCAGGATGGGGGGGTGGTGCTTGTCAGCTTCCCCAAACACTGCCTCCCTCCCCCACAGAAGCACCAGGGTACAGACTGGCCAAAGAACACAATGCAGCAGACAGCGCTCCCTATAAATTACTGAACACTGTGCTGAACACACAATCTCCCGTGCATACATTCAGGTATTTAGCCAAAACCCCATTAACTTAAGGCAGACACAAAGAAAGGAAGAACATTAACAAGCCACTTCCCGGTAGGAGTTGGCCCGTGGATAGGGAAATAGGAAAAGGGATAACTTATCCCCACCCCCTACCGAAGAAAGCTACAATGGAAGGCAGGCTAGAAAAAGGGAAAGAAACCAGAGATCTTTTCCAAGATGGTAGGAGAGAAAACATCTTAGAGTTGGAATCCCCAGGTAAGCTGATTACCATTGGGAGGTCCCATTGTTTCCACCTTTGAAATAGCCCTTCTCTGTTTCTGCATTATATAATTCACCCACCTAGTGGCTATAGGCCATCTTCTCCCTGAAGCCTTCCCAGATATGTCAGATGAAAACAACTTTCACTCTTAGGATTTATTTAATTCTATTTTGTTGCTCATCTCGCTCTTGGTGCTGTGCTGGGACTTTTTACCTTTGCAATGGTTATTTGTATCTTTGTCTCCCCACCTCCCCCAATAAATGGATAAGGTATCTGAAGGCAGAGATTATGACTTGGTAATTGACAATTGAGTGACAATTTTAATGAATGCTTATTTTATACCATTCCCAGTGCTAGTGGGGGATATTTATTTATTTATTAAAAAATTAAAAAAAGATTTTACTTATCATTTTTAGATTTAGGGTAGGGAGAGAGGGCAGAGAGGGAGAGAGACATCAATGTGTGGTTGCCTTTCACCTGCCTCCAGCCACGGATCTGGCTGGAGACCTGGCTTGCAATCTGGTCATGTGCCCTGGCTGTGGAATCAAACCAGGGACCTTTGGGTTCCCAGGCCAGTGCTTTATCCACTGTGCCACCCGCCGGGGCTCTAGTGGGGGATATTTAGATGAGAAAAATGTGGCCTTAGCACTAATAGCATTTACTTTTAGCAAAATCAGGTACAACTGTGGTTCTTTGCATAATATATACATCTGTGCAACCTCTAGGAAATTGACCAAGTTCAACCCACTCTTTCTGCTCAAGGATGAGGAAATTGAGGTCCATGTCTACTTGACCTTCATAAGGTGACACTCCTAGTTTGTATAAAGATGGAAAGCCAGGCCATTCTTTTCTTGGTCTATTTAATAGTCTCTAAACAGTGCCATTCTCTGGGTCAGCTGTCTCATAGGTGGCTAAGTGGGACTAGCAGAGCCTAGAACATCCCTGAACACCAGCTGGGAATACAACTTCCAGGGTGCACTGGGATCTAAAGAAAGAACAGTCAGGAGCTGGTCAAAGCAAGGCCAGTGGAATGTTGGTTATATCTGAGAAAGGCTAAAAAACTCTTTCATGAACTCAGGAGGAGGCATATGGTGGCGTGAGAGGGCTGGGTGTGGGGCAGGCCGATCCCGGGCTGTGATGACTGGTGAAGTCAATGACTCCTGTAGCCTCCCCTTTAACTGGTCCACTTGCAGGTGTTTGTAGATTCGTGGGGCAATAGGGACTTGCTTGAAAAATTGCCTTGCCTTTTTCTGGTTGCTCTGCAGGTGAGTTAGAGCAGGAAGATAACATGGGAAGCCATCTGATCCATCCCTCTGTCTTTATGCCAGCAAAGCATTGCCTGTATTTAACAGATGACTTTAAAAAATGCGCAAAAGGGAGTGAAAGGGTCTAACTAAGCCCATGCAGGAGAACTCTCTAGTTGATGGTAGTGCCGTGGTGATCAATGGTGTGGAGAGTGGCCATTTTGTGAACATTATTTTTTTCCTGATTAGGATTTTGTTAGAAGAAAGCACTTGATTCAGCTGAAACCCAGGCTTCTCAGGAACTGAGTCTGAGGCCATCCCTCCCACCCTCTGCTTAAAATACAGGGGCACTGGTGTCTAAAGACTGTGCACCTCTGGTTGCTGTGAGTGGGTGACCAAGGAAGGCTTGGAACGGATGCTCATGCTACTCTGAACTAGATGGCTAGGTGGTCTGGAGCTGGGGCAGCCACAGCACCTGAAACTTGTGTGTCTCCTTAGCCCTTCTCTTTTTAGTCAAGTTGATGCCTAAAGGATCATTTGGATTTCTCCGCAGCTCTGAGAAAATTGGCGCCCTTTCCAAAATGGAATTTTGAAGGTGGCTATGGTCAGAGCAAATATTTATATTTTCTACATCTCTTTCCATAACTATGCCAGTGATCCACATCTCTTTTTTGTTGAGACCACAGTTGTTATATTTCTATTCTAGAATCAAATTGAAGAAGAGAGGGGAGTAGATGGGAGGCCTAGGTGTAGGGGGAAGAAGCTTGGACCAGTGTCTGCATTCCTGGCCAAGAGAAGCTCATGTTTTGGTGGGTGATTCTGGTTTGAATTAAAAACTCCGGGCCCAGGAAAAGTCAGATTATCCTCAAACATCATGGGCCTGTCCTGTGAGGGGTATCTAGGTAGCAGGGCTTGAAGTGAAGAAGATGGAGAGAGGGAGACTGGACTTCTACAGTAATGCAGCTTCACTGCTCTTAGCCTCGTCCTCCTGTGGTATGTGCCTGGTTCCTTTTTTTATTTTTTGATTGTGTCCCATTCTGTTTTGCTTCACCAGGTAAGCATGTTAAAGAGGGTAGAAGACCATTTGGTCCTTGATAGCAATGAGTGTTTCATTCCTCTTGGATTAGTCACAGCATTTGTGCTGTTCTGGCAGTTAGAAGAAATGCAATGAACATTTATCCCATGGTCTTTGCAACATTTCCTCTTTTGGAAAGTGAACTTTTAAGTATTCTTGGTATCAAGATGGCAACAGTTCTTCATAATTATTAGTTCCTTCCAAAGAAGATTATTCAAAAGCATCCTTCTTCATGAAACTTGTAATGGTTCTGAGTTACGAGGCCCTACCATCTCTAAATCCTTACATTTCTGTGGATTGTGCATTATCCTTTCTTATCCTTTCCTCCAGCTTCAGGTAGATGGTGGACTCCTTGGGTCTTCCATAATAGCTCTGTCCTTACTTTGGGACTGAGTGTTTTTGTGGTCGTTGATTTCCAAGTTTATCCTTTAATAAGGGATAAATTTCAGTGCATCAATGTCATAGTTGTTGGAACTTGAGATATATGTGTGTGTGTGTGTATCAGATCAACCTGTTTGGTATATATATACATATATGTGTAAGTATATACATATACATATATATATATATATCACATTGCTTAAATATAATATAATGGCTTATGTAAAATTATATATGACATATTACATACACATATTTTATCTCATTTTAATTCTCGCAACAAACCTGGGGTAAGCATGATTATTATCTCTATTTTTAAGAAGAAAGTGGTTATCACTTTAGAAGTGAGTTGTTTTGAATGTCAAATAACATAACCTCATCTCATATGGATGTTTTTTTTTTTTAACCTAGAGTGGCTGAACAGGAAGTTGAACTCTGTGTACAATAAACACAGACTCTACAATTAGGGTAATTACAGTAATGAGTCTGCACTCTTGCTCTTGCCCAAGGTCACACAGCCAGTAATCTGTGAACCTATAATTTAATCTCACGTCTGTTTGATTCAAATGCTTCTAGTCCTTCCTGATGGAAAGGACACAGTAATGGAAGGCTGTGTTTAGGAATTTGGATTCTGCACCAAAGTATAGATTTGATATTACACGTTAATAGGGTAACATTGCCAGGAGGTTGGGGCATGGGTGGAAAACTGTGAGAAGGAAGAGAGGGATCAGTTAAAGTATGTGGTACTATAGAATTCCAGGTAAAATATGATACAAATCTGGACTGAAGTTGTGGTACACAGGAAGTGATACAGAGGATGTGATACACAGTTATCATTGCAAAGGTAGAGTTGTTAGGACTGAGTCGTGATTGAATGAATCAGGTCAGTGATATGGCTTTCAGGTTTCTTTGATGGGTACTGGGTAGGGCGGTACACCATTAACCAAATCAGAAATACAGATTTTAGGGATTTTATTTAGTAGAGGAGAGGGAAGGAAAACGCATGATTTTGCCACATCATGAATGTATTCCCTGTAGTTCAAAAGTTGGATTTTCTAGGAGGCGGTGGGGTTAATGAGACTGAAGATAAGGGAGGAGTTCTGGAAGGGAGAAGGAACTTTTTGATCCATTGGCACTTAGATGGTAAGGAAGCTGTCAGAGTGCATTAAATTTCCCAGGAATACAATGTGGAGAGAGATGGAGGGCTGGGGGTGCAACTTGGCAATGGCCACCATGGAAGGGGCGGAGCGAGGCAGGTCAGCGATGAGAAAGGCAAAGGAGATGCTGGCAGAGTGTCAGGAATGCAAGGCCTGCTCCTTTTTCTCGCCTTGGTTTCCAGGCCAGAGAAAAGTCACATACAGCTGCTGTTGTCCTTGGCAGCTACCTCTGAAGAGCTGTAAGATCTCCTTATCTGGCTCATTCATCCCTGAATTTCTGGAACAGCCAGAATACTTTGTTCTGTTGTCAGACTTCATGCCCATATTTTTGTCTGATTTTGTGTCCAGGTTTCTGGTTTGGAAAATGTCAAACATTTAGTACTCCTAAGCTCTCTGGAGTGTAGCACGCAGTATTTCCCAGTACACCTGTTTTCCTTCAAGGGTCAATGATTAAGACGTTTTTTTATCATGAAGCCAAAGGGATAAAGCACCAAGTGGCTGCTGTGGATGGGAAAGACAAATAGCAATAAAGGGAGCTCTAGGGCCTAGAACAAATGCCTGCATGGGGTGGAGAGCCCTTCAGGAGCCCAGAGGGGAAGTAGCTACAGGAATCCAGGGAACGTGAACCAAAAGAGCCTCCATCAGAAGGATTGAAACAAAAGATCAAGATATCAAAATAGATTGTGTGTGTATGTGCGTGCACGCATGCAATCGATTGATTATTATCCAGCATAATTGAAGAGATTTGGAAAATAACTTCAACAAACAACACATACCTACGTACCTTACTACGGCTTTGCAGCTGGGAGGCTGATGGGCTCACAAGCAGCACCTTGTTCCTTAAATGTCATAGTCTAACACCCACACAGGGCTTGGTAAGGTTGAGGAGCCTCCCTTTCTCTAAAGTAAAGAAAGTCTCTAGATGGACTCAGTGGGGGAATGTGAAGATAATTAAGACAAACCGGAATGGGGACAGTTGCTGAGAATGGTATTCTTGGGCATCTCAGGCTCCCCTTTTTGTAAGCAATGTTTTGAAACACTCCAGTCCTGCCGTGAAAGTCAGAGATAACGTCACCTGCCTACATACTTAAAATCAACGGAATGTTCTGACGCTGATATAAAGAAGATGGAAATAGAGAAGAGAGTAATTTAAAACAAACGGTGTGTATTTCAGGAAGGGCTCAGATAAGACTATAGTAGGAGATACAACAGTCGTCACATGCTTGCCCTTATACGTAGACTCATCACGAGTAAGACCGCTACATAAGCAGCCTGATACAGGTGTGTGCTGTTGGCAGTTCCAACATGGTAGATGGTGTTGTCATTTACCATGTAGTATGTGATTAAAAAAAAAAAGAAAAGGCATATATCATATGTTTTTTGTTAAGTTCTTAAAAAAAAAACCCAAAGGAAGTCATTTTTTATTCTACTTGGTAGTTGTGTGCCTAAAAACTTAGCCTATTAATACGAGGCAAAAATATTTTCTGCTTATATGTAAAATGAATTTCGGTTCTAGGCTTGGTGAATGGCAAACAGGCCGTTCCCTACAAGAATATCTGGTGAGCGCCCTGACCGGTGTGGCTCAAAGCAGAAGGTCGCCAGTTTGATTCCCGGTCCAGGCACATGCCTGGGTTGTGGTTTTGGTCCCTAGTCATGGCACATATAAGTGGCAACTGATGAATGTTTCTCTCCCTCTCTTTCTCCTACCCTCCCCCTTTCAAAAAATAAATAAATAAAATATTTTTTAAAAAAGGTCTGGTGATTATTTCCAGCCCTGTGGGATAGAAGATGATTTTTCTCTAAATCCAGTATTGCCTCATCCCACCCAATTTTCAAAATGGCCCCTAAGGGTCAATAGCTCGCTTATTGATTAATCATACCAGGTGCCCAAAAAAACATGTATATTTAAAAAACAAAAGACATGGTAATGGCCAGAAAAGACCACTTCTACTGGGAACTGAAGAGCTCCAGTTATCATTCTACCAGTTCTTGGTGCCCACAAGAAGCTGTACCTGGTGCTGCTTAGACTTGGGTACAAGCTAATTTGATTCCCACAGATAAGACAAATTTCAGGCCCTGCCCACTGCCAGGACCTCTCTTTGATCCTGGGTCCCTGATCCAAGGCTCTAGTCAACCAAATTTAGCATTCTCCAAATTGAGAGTAGCGTGCCCAACAGCCCGAGTATCAGTCAGTCAAGTCTCCTTGCCCTGCTCTGGGCCGGGAACCATTCTGAGTAGTGATGTGGCTTTGGCTGAACCCCTGTTGTTGGATCAGAAGGAGGAAAGGATCACAACTGCTAACAGGTTTTATAGAAAAGTCATCAAGGAGGGATTCCATGAGTTGTCAATGTTTTAGCCGGGGGAAGCATGGTTGCTTTCTCACATTTGGATGTCATAGGTTCTGAGGTTTCCATAGCTGGTATTTTGTGAAGAGCCTGCCAGTACTGTACCAATTGTAGCCAAAGCTCTGCGTAGTATTTTCCAAAGAGTGAGACTTGTAGGAATTCTTCTAGAACATGGCACTAAGAAACATTGATTCATTTGGTGAGGAAACTGATCCTTTTTCAGTTAGCATTCAATCCCTTTAGGGCTTCAAGGGAAAAGCTCAGTTTGGGTCTAGTGTGTCTTCACCACCTTTCTAATACTTGTTAATCTCTAATTTTAATAAAGGAAGGGCCAGTTTCAGGCTCAGAGCCCACAGCGGGGGACAGTATTGATTAGACTTTAATGGCCTTATTTTTCCTGCTTTGCAATTGTTATTACAATTACTGTGCATTTACGGCTGGTAATACTGATTTTTCCTTTTTGGTAGTAACATGAAGTTTTCTTTTAAGATCAATTCATTTTAGCAGAAAGAAGAGCCAATTTAAAGAAATACATTAAATTCAGTCAGAGGTTACACAGACATAGTTGCAAGGGAGGTGGCACATGAAGTATTAGAGTTAAGGACATGTTGTCACCTTGTGTCATTCGAAGGGCAGGTGCCTGGGTATAAAACAAGTTCTGGGGCAGAGGCAGGCCACATTCTGAGTGTTGGCTGGTTGTCAGCTCATTAAATTATTGGTTTCTTGCACGACTCACTCCAGATTATTTACTATTCTTGTTGCTGTCTTTGTCCCTGGATAGGAAAGCAGCATGTTAATGTCTCATATAATCAGTGATAGATGGTCCCAGCCTGTCAGTCTCTGACACTCTGAGTGTTTAGTAATTTTATTATCTGCCCATTTCTCTACTCTTTGCAACCTAGCACTTATGACAAGGTGGCATTCATCCCTGATGACAGGGGATGGGCTGGGATTCCCAAGAATCATTCTGCCTTTAAGAGGTGTGAAATTCTTTGAAAGAAGGCATTTTCTATTTTTTTTTCCCCTCTTGGGTTTAGAACAAAGCAAGGAGCTGGGCCAAAAATATTTGCTGCTGTAAAAATAGAAAGGAAAAAAATAAATAGTAAGTAAGAGATCTGTAAAATGACACCTTTAGTGAGTGGTGCCAGTTGTTTAGTTAATTTTCTAACTCAAAATGGAGTTAAAAGTCTTTCTCCAAATATAACTTGTACAAAAACATGGATGTAGATTGTATGCCCACCAAATAAACAAGGTAAAAAGAACGACAAATTGCACAGGTTTGATGGAGCCACGCTGTTTGCTAAGCCAACCCTGGCCAACTTTGCTGCTCTGAGAAGGTAGCAAAATCTTGAGTCAGAGTCAAGGTTATCTTTCTAAAGTTGAGAGACAACCCATAAGTGGACTGACTATTTACAATATTGGCTGTAATTGTTTGACTAACTTACATGTGTTACCTACTTTTGTTTCACCTTACTCTTTATAACAAGCGTTAGCTTCAGAGAGGTTGAGTCAATTGCCCAGAATCACACAGCAGGCGAGGTGTGATAGGAATTTGAATTTTACATCTCTAGGTGTCTTTACTTACCAAATCCATGCTGTGGGGACTTAGCTACCTTTTTCATAGACGAATCTTTCTAGCCTGGGTGGAATATTCTCTCCCACTCCTTTTTTTTTTTTTTTTTTTCCTTAATTGCAAAACTCTCCCAAAGAGAAGAATCACCGTGGGAGATTGAAAAAAATATCTTGGGTGTTTCAAAAAGAAAAAGGAAGGCAGGCAGGCAGGCAGGCAGGCAAAGAAAAGGAGAAGAGAAAGAAATCCACACACTTTTGCATATTCCAGCGCAGTATTTCTGAGGGTAAGGCCTGATCATCTGTCTCATAAGCCCAGCAGGTATGTTTATTCATTAGAAGAGGTTGGGAAACAGTGCATATATCTCACCAGGTAATCCCAGGGGTGATATTCAAAATACTTAGTAACCAGGAAGGTCCTAGGCACTGCCTTATCAAGAAGAATGTACCCTGGCAGGGGCCTGAAGTTTCTCTCAGGCCAATGCTGAGCTCCTGGGTATAAGGTTTGAAAGAAGCAGAGAGGCCTAAGCAGGTCTGGGGCTACTTGAGTGGTGTTGGATGCACGGCCAGCTTGGAGTAATAGCATTTTACTAATGGGCCTACGAATGTGTCAGTAGTTTAGCTGATGTAGCTGTATTGGTGAGGACCAAGTTGAGTATCAATCCTCATAACCATCATGTGAGAAGTTGCAAGCTGGTGGTAAGGGCTTCTTTTCCTGGAAGCTTCACATTTCTCCATACCTGGAGTTGTCTGTTTTTTTTGGAAAAAATGCAATTTGGATACCATTACGCATCTATTAGAATGGCAAAAACCCAGACCATGGACAACAGCAAATGCTGGTGACGGTTGGAGCAGCGGCAACTCTCATTGCTGGCGGAAGTGCAGAATGGGGCAGCCACTTGGGAATTAATTTGGCAGTTTCTTACAAAGCTAAAATGAACTAGTCTCACCATCCATTCATCCATCATGCTCCTTGGTACTTAACCAAGTGAGCTAAAAGCATATGCCACACAAAATTCCTGCACATGGTTGTTTATAGTAGCTTTATTCATAATTAGCAAAGCGCAGAAGCAACCAAGATGTCCTTCGGTAGATGAATGGATAAACAAACTATGGTACATCCAGGCAATGGAATATTATTTGACTTTAAAAAGAAACGAGCTACCAAGCTGTGAAAAGACATGGAGGAACTTTACCTGCATATTTCTAAGTGAAAGAAACCCACCTGACAAGGCTAGATGGTATGTGATTCAGACTACATGACATTCTGGAAAAGGTAAAACTGCGCAGACAGTAGGGATCAGCGGTTGCTGTGGGTTAGCCGGGTGGTGATAGTTGGCGTACAGAGGGTCCTCAGGGCAGTGAAAGTGTTCTGTAAGATACTGTAATGGTGGGAACCTGTCATTATGCATTTGTCAAAGCCCCCGAAGGTCCATCACCAAGCGTGAATGGGAAATACGGGCTTTGGGGTTGACTAAGTCAGTCCCTTGCAGAACCTGAGCGTGGACATTTCCTTCCTCACTTACGGTTCCCCTGTGCTTGTCGGGGGGAGTCCTGTCTTTATGCCTCTTCTGTCAAGTGTTTCCCGGTTCCTGGCGGTGGGCCGATTCTTCTCCCAAATTTGTAGAAATCAGTGGTTGTTTTATTTCTCTTTTTCCATGTGTGTTTTTCTACCTTTTTTAGTGTAGAGAAGCAGCGTTCATGTTCTGGTAACAGGCACAGCCCGGCAGCCTAGGTTCAAATTCCATTTTGGCCACTTGTTGGGGTCACCTTGGGAAGTCACTTAATCTGCTCATACCCAGGCATCCTTACCTGTAAACATGGGGGTCTTAAGAGGGCCTACCCCCTATAAAGTTAGGGTGAAATAGATTACAGCACAGTAGTTTACTTATTTATTTTACTTTTTTTTTTTTCTTCCTGTTTCCGCCTCCCTTGGAGGGAGACAGGAGGAGGAGTGGACAGGCTCTGTTGCCAGCCAGATCTTTGATCCCAACCTTAGAAAAATCTTAAACCATTGCAAACCATATTTTCCTCATGTGTAAAATAAAATGAAAACTGCCTACCTTTCAGGGTACTTTGCAGGGCAAAAAATAGTCACCCTGTAAAAGGCCCAGTTCCGGGATTGGCGCAGTCAGTGCCACCCCTACTTTTGCGCCTGGCACTCACGCTGCCGTAAACACAGCGCAGGAACGTGGGAGTGAATGAATTATTCATCGCAGTGCAGTGCAAATGGAATCTTTGAGGGTGAGGTACGAATCTGTTGCTACCAGTTTTTACATCTGAGCCCTTTCATCTGGGCATGTATGTTTTGAAGTGGAGCCTGAAAGGAGGAACTAAAACACTGAGGGATGCATGTATTTCTCACACCAAAATTATACTTGAATTTACAGATAAGTAAAGGCTTATCGTGTCATTGTCATAGGCGGCAAGGGCAAGCGTCAGATCCTGTTAAAACATTCAAAAGTTTTACCACTTCTGAAGGTCTTGAGTTTAAACACGGATAAGAATAGAACTTGCAATGATTTTGAAAGATCCTGGCTTCTTTGATGCTAAAATGGGACTTGTGTTCTCTGAGAGCTATTTCCCCTTGCCAGTTCACTAAGCAATTGCTCACATTATCTCTTTTCTTTTTATTATATTTTAAGACATTTAAAATATTTTGGTGAGTCATTCTTCTTGGTAATTAGATGTAGTGATTAGAATAGCTTTTATATTCAGAGGCATTAAGTTTCTTTTAAACACTTCGACATCATCATTCTCCGTAATGACCTAGTATTTAACAGCGATTTCACACAGGCTCTGGAACCTGTAGGCCGAGAGGCAGTGAGTGTAGCAGCGGAGGGGAAAGGAGGGCTCAGAAAAGATCTGGGGTGGGGGGTGACGGACATCAACTTGCATTGCCCCACTTTTTCTCTTTCTCTCCTATTCACCGAATTAGTTAGGTCACAGGGTGCCTGTCACCGTGATACCCAGAGTGCTGAGGCTCAAGCAAGGTGGAGGTTTCTTTCTCTCCCATGTCCAGGTGTAGGTGTGTGGTCCAGGGAGGGGAGGGGACTCTGCGCCACCAGGTCATTCACAGACCCAGGCTTCTTCCATCTTGTTGCTCCACCAGCATCTAGGCGTGTCCCTTCCACGTGGTTGAAGCCAGCCATGGTCATGCCCAAACTTCTTCTTAAGAAAGGGACTCTGCAATTGCATACATCACTTTCCCCGCTGTTTCACTGCCAAAAACCTTAACCTTACGATCCCTTTTGCTAGCGAGGGAAGCTCAGCACTGAAATCCTTAGCTGGATAGAGACTGAAGTGTGGTGAGAGGGGTTCTAGTTCCAAAGGGAAGAATGGAGCGTGTGCAGCAAGTAGCCTTGGTGGGCTTGGTGGCAGAACCTGTCCCTTATGAAGCCACGCGCCTCCTAATTCTGCTGTCAGATCCATTTCCATCCAGTTCCTCAGATCCTTCTCAGGAGCTGCGGATGGAGAGGCTTGTGGGGCTAAGCATGCAGGCCCCACACCGCTCCTCATCCGGCACACCTGGGGTTCACTTCGTTGATGCATTGGGTTTCCTCATCCTTTAAAGGAAGGTGTCCCAGGCTAACATATTTTTGAAAACGACTGCCGTCAGCACTTTCCATAATCCTCTGTATTTCCCATCGCTGGGGTTTTTGCCCTCTTCTACCTTATCACCTCTCCCCATTCCTGGGTGTCTCTGGGTTGCTGTTTATCAGGAATGAATTTAATGCTCCGGCGTGTGTCCCCAGGCTCATTCACTTGCTCAGGCTCTGACTGTGGGTGAGCAACCCCACTTTTGCTTCTAGATTCTCACGGGAGGCAGTATTATTTTCCTGATTCTTTTCTTCTCTGGCTCTTGCTGGGAGGGGCGTCTGCCTCCTGCAGGCTCAAGACTCAATGTCCTGCTGTCACAGTGATCTTCAGTTCCCCTGCTGAAGCCTGTTTCACCGTCCAGGGAAAGAGCAGTTACATCATTGTTTACCCCCCAATGCCAGGACCCGCATTCACCTTGAGGCATTATTTTATGATGTCAGTCTCCATTTACCTCTATTTATTCAATGACCTTATTAGGGTGAAGGGTTCTGTTAGTTTAGAAATAATACCTTGAATTTGGTCAGTACTTCACAGCTTCCACAGTTTTTCAAGTGGAGCCTCTCTTTTGATTCTAAGAAGCACATCAAAGACTCTAACTCTCCAAACTCCACAGGGATTTCATCTTCTGTTTGCCATCCTGGGTTCCTCTCTTCCCACCCCTACTCTTCTCTCCCACTAACCTTCCTCTTCCTCCTGTTTCTTCTGCCATTTACCCTTCCCTTCCTTTCTCAGGAGTAAATCTCAGTTCCTAAACCTTGATCTCAGAGACCCTGCTATCTTCATACTGAGGACCTCAGTCTGCATCATGTATAAACTGCACAGAAGGAAGTGGGAAAGAAGTTAATGAACATTTGAAGGTGAATATTTTTGCCACTTTTTAACTTTTTGTAAATTAGGTCAAGCTATCCTTAGCTTCCAGATGAGGAAGCTGTGGCACAAGAGGTCAAGTATCTTTCCTAAAACCACACAGCTGGTAATCAGTAGTGCCAGGAGTATGAACAGAATACTTATGCCTAAATGTTCGTACAGGATCATTCTGCTAGCTGAACTTTTTGTTTCCTCTGACTTAATTTTCTGTGTGCTCAGAGGGTAGGTCTAGGCATAGGGAGGTTAGAGGCCTAGAGAAAGGTGACATAGCAGGATTACGGACAGGGACCTCAATAAAAGCAGCGTAATATCTGAATGCCACTAATGATACTGTAAACTCTAGAACCTTCTTTGTGATGAAACTGAAACACTCATGCGTATCACAAAAAATAATCCAATCATTTTCTCTAAGAGCTCTTTGAGCCTCTAAATTTAAGAGAAATGGGCTGAAGGCATTGGGGCAAAGAAAAAGAGGTAAGACTGAAAGATGATAAGATGAGTGGCCTTCGAAAAGCTTAGGAATCACCTCTTTGGAGCATCTCAGGTTGGTGATGGTGGGGAAGCAGAACCTACCCTCCAAGTACTCTCTCCATTTTTTTTTCTCTCTCTATTTTTTCTTGAACTGGAGGTTGAATTTTCCAGCTCAGAATATGGGGGTGACAGCTCAGAAGTTAAAAATCATTCTATGGCTTCCAACACTTGCTGCTCTCCCAGCTTGTAATAGATGGATTTATAGCTATTATTCAATAGAATCTGATGCATGGCGAGGTCATCCTCACACCAGAAAAAAAAGGCTTCATAATTTACCTTCAAATCTGCATTTGAGTGAGCATCAGGAGGCCCGACTCTGCCATGGTGTGAAATAGATTCCCAGGAAGGGGTACGGCTCAGTTGTCTGACCTTTACAGCATATTTAAATACATATTATGGTGTTCACGGTAGTAAATAATATAGCTAAGGTTATGCACCGAAGAGAGTTGAGGGAAACATTTGCAGTAAAGCTGTGGGCTGCCCTGGTAGGGAGGCAGGCACTTGGCTTTGAATTGGAATTAGGAATCTGGGTGGGGGAGTGACAGCAAATATTTTCCACGTGGGTGCCAGCTACTTTGGCACTGAAAGAACTATATGGCTCCTGAAGAAGAGTGAGAAGAAGTCAGTTCTGTTGATTCAGGCCACATTCTGCTTTTGTGAGGTGAGGAAGGATGTAACAGTGCATCTTCATTTGTTTATTTATCCATTCACTAAGCATTTTTTGAGCACGTACTTTGTACTGGATGCTATTGTACATGTGGGGATATAAAGACAGGGCCTTCGCCTTCAACTAGCTGACAGTAAAGTGAAGATGGATATCAATAAATGTTATAATAACATGCAACCCAGTAGAAGCATGCCTAGAGCACAGAGAGCTTAAAAGGAGCTGACTAGAGGGCGTGGTTAAGTCTGGATGGGGGCTCAGACAGAGGTGAAAATAGAGAGGTGAAAATAGGACTTGGTTTTGAAGGGGGAACAGAAGTTCACTTGTGAGGGATAGGCAGGACATCCTAGGTGGGAGAAAAAGCACGTGGAAGGCCTGGAGGCAAGAGAGCGAGGGAGGCATTGGGTGAAGGCAAGTTACTGCTCTCTCCATGTAAATGAGATGCTGGAGCTGTCAGATAGGAACCCTGGGGTCCATAATCAAGGGTACTATGTACCATTTCATGACAGAAGATTAACATTGACTGAGCACTTACTTATGTCAGATCTTCTATGGAGCACTGTAGATGTGTTATGTCAATGTACATGACTCTGCAAAGTAGGTATTAACTTTCCATTTTACAGTCAAAAAAACAGGCTTGGGGAAGTAAGATAACTTGTAAGTTGCAGAACAGAAGTGGATTGATGGTAACTTGGAGAAGTGTTAGTAATAAAGACAGAGAAGCAAATGGATTGGAGAAATATTTAGGTGGCATTTCAACAGAACTTAATGATGCATTGGATATTTACATTGAAGAATGTAGGGGAGGACCAGGGCAGATTTGAGTATGATTTCTAGGTTTTTGTCATATGCAGTGAGAAGGATAATCATGTCATTCATAAAATACTAGAGGTCTTGGGAAGGAGAACATGAGTTTAAAGTGTGCTGAGGTTTAGGTACCTTTAGGATATACAAATAGAGATTTAAAAGCCGAAATAAAAGCTCACCTGTCACTTACCTCCCAGTACTTAAAACATCTATTGGGTTTGTGTTCTGAGAACCAGCAATCTGGGCTAAGCTTAGCTGGTCATCTGTTTTGGTCTCAGCCAGGCTTCCTCCTGCACCTGCTGTCATGCACATATCAGCTGGGTGGCCCTGCCCCTGTAGGATGGTGGGTCACACGACCTGGAGGTTAGCTGGGGTTCTAAACAAAATAGGTAGGAACAGTCAAAGTGTGTCTGGAGGCCTAGGTCCGGAATGGAACCCCATTGTTTCTACCATATTCCATAGGCAAAAGAAGCCAAAAGCCAACATAGACTCCCAGGTGGGGCCACAGTCTCCCAGGTGGGGTCACAGACTCTGACTCTTGTGGGGAGAAGCTGCACATCAGGCCTGGACACAGATGTGGATCTGTGGCCAGACGAAGGCATGGCAGCTGGGACCATTGCTGTAGGCAGTTGGCCCCCTGTGTTCTTCAAGAAAGCATGAAGACTGTGGTTTCGGGACACCTCTTCACTCTTCCGTCATCCAGCTCCTACTCACATCTCGCCCATCCTCACCCAGCAAGCTTCCTTGGTTGGTGTGTGGGCCAGCCCCCCTCCTAGTTGCCGGGGCTACGGAAATGAGTGCAGCGTGTCCCCGTGCCGAGGTTCCGGAAAGCCCTATCTGCTAGTAGTGAAGGTGAACCTGCTCTGCGTGTCCCACACTCTCCCCAGTGGCCTTTAGCTGACATTCTCCTGGTGCAACTATTGCTGAGCCTCCGCCCCCTGGGACAGAGGCTGTGTCCTGGAGGTGTGCAGGAAATGTGTCACCCACCAGTGGGCTGGGCTATTTCTGAACATGCTTCCGACAGCAAGCACGTTCTCATCTGAGCAGAGCCATATGCCACAGTGTGAATGTGAAAATTTAGCCACCACTGAATCATCTAGAAATGAAATAAAGATTACGAGATTTTAAAAGCAGAAATAAAGGCCTTTCAACTCTATTTTTATAACATTTTTCTAATTATAAAAGACACAGCAGTGTCTGTGGTAAGAAATTAGAGAATCTGAAAATATATAATGAAGGAAATATCACCTGTCACATGCTGATGATCATGTTCACAGGCATGAACATTTATTTTGTTAAATGGGTAATATTTTGTATAAAATTTTACCTAACATTGTCATTATGCAGAATGTACATCTATGCATATGAATTTTTCAAACACTTGTTAGTACTATATATACTGTTTTAAAGATTGCATTTTGCATTTAACATTATACGATTAATTTTAATTTACATTTTGATTTTAGAGAGAAGGAAAGGGAGGGAGAAAGTGAGGGCAAGAAACTTTAATGTGAGAGGGGAACATCAACTGGTTGCCTTCCATACATGCCCTGACCTGGGACCTGCAACTCAGGCATGTGCCCCAACAGGGAAAACACCCAACTGAGCCACATCAGCCAGGGCATGACACAATTTTATACCCTATTTAATATAAAATAAGAATGTGAACCTATAACTTTACTTCATCATATGCAAATACCATAGTATTAACCATTTTTCTGTTGTTGGGTCTTTATATTGTTTCTGGTAGTTTGCTATTATAAATAATGCTATTGTGTCCTTCCTGGTACGTAGACCATTGTGGGCATCTGATTATTTCCTTTGGATATAGTCTGAGAAGTGAGAATTCTGGGCCAGGGGGTATAACCATTTTTAAAAAACGATTTCTGATAAACATTGAAAAACTACTTTGCAGAAAGGTGATATAGCAGTTGTAATCTCATCTTCTGAATTTTCTTTGACTCAAGAACTATCTGGGTAGCTATTGTAGGGCTTTCCCAGCAAGTATTCAGTGTTCATTCCTTCATTCAATTATACATTTATTTATCCACCAAACATTTATAGGGAGATAAAGTACTTAGGGAGAAATAATGTTGTCTAAGACAGGTAGTTACATAATTTTATGCATTTGTCAAACCTCATAGAATTTTATGCCAAAAAGAAATTTTATTCCATGTAAATTTTACAAATAAATTTTTTAAAAAGACTGAAGACATGGTCATAGTACCAAAGAACTTAAAATCCAGTGAAAGAGGTATGGCATACAATTAATTATTGCAGCACAAGATCTTAAAGTACCACATAGGAAGTGAAAGGACCTGTTAATGCACTTGTGTGCTAGGAACTGGGCTGGGCATTTTATGCATTCATTCATTTGTTCATTTCCTGGGAATACAAAGATGAAAAGCCAGAATGCCTGCTGTCAAAGTGGTCCCACCATCCTGGAGGTCAGACCTGCAGGTAATTATTGTAAGAGATGCACGTGGAAGAGGAGAGAGCCTGCCTGGGGGAGGTGAGGCTGGCTTCTGCCAGTAGCAGGAGTTTGTAAGAGACAGGAAGGAAAAACCAAGCTTCGCCTCATTTACGGCCTCACAATGGCCCAGAAGGAGAGGGTCCTTGTACCCAGTTTGCAGAGGAGGAAACTGAGACTGACTGACAGAGGTTAAGTGACTTGTCTGAGAGGTCACCCAGCTCAACAGTGGCAGAGTCATGAGTTCCACTTAGATCTGTGTTCCGTGTCCTCGTCACTAGATCCCTTGAGAGGGACTGGAATTTAGGATGAGCCTACAGCGCAGAGCGGGGCGGAGTTAGAGATGGAATGATTGAAGAGCAGAATCTCATGGGAAGAGGCTTGGAAGTGAGAAACAGGTAGAGGCCAGGGGTTTATTTAGAAAAGCCACTCATTTAGGGAGGTGATAGGGGAGAGAGAAACTCGAGGAGGGACTTACAGTCTCAACTAAGGGTCATGCACCTTGGTTGATATGTACAGAAGAAAGGGCTATTTTGAGCACCAGGAAGTCGCTTTCGAGGTGTGCATCAGAAGAGATTAGTTCAGTTGCACCCTCAAGGATCAGGTGAGGGGCAGATGGAGCCTTCTGTCCACCTTGCAGAACCGACCCGCTTCCAAAGCGAGCAGATTGGTGTTACCATAGAAAGCTGGTATATCTTAGCCCAACGATCAGTCCCTGACTAGTTAGGCATCTTGGTTATTCCAGGATTTTGTTGGCTATAGCAGTTCTTTTATTAATTCAGTCAAAATCATGGGAATAAAATACTGACCTAGATTTTGTTGTATTATTTCAGTTAAAAGAGAAAATAAACAAAACCTTTTCCACTCAAATATTATTTCCTTTTATTTTTCCCACTCCCAGTTTGCAATTCTAAAAATAAAAACCTGTGTTTTCTTAAATAATAACAACACACAATGTTGAAACACTCCCATGAGTGCGGGGTGGTGGTGGGGTCCTAGTGAGAGTCCTAGCCCCCAACAGAGGTTGCTTACCTGCGAACCAGGTTTCTCTCTTCAGGTGGTCCAGTGAAGCTCAGGCTGGTGGGTGGCCTGTCATGGTAGGGGGGTAGGGGGTGGCAGGCAACCCTGTGGTGCTCCCCAGAATTTCAGCTGGGAACAGTGAACATGCTGAGCCTCCAAAGGGGTAGTTTGCGTAGTATTTAGAGAAGGTGTGGCCCAGTTTCACTTTCCTTTCCTTGTTGATGGGGTGTTATAGGTGGGTGGAAGGAATATGATTTATGATTTCTTTTTTAAACTTTGTTAGCAGCAGAAGGAAGAGCCCTTTCTTTCCTATAGAACCATGGTGTGCCCACACCCCTGACTTCAAGAGAGCAACCCTTGGTCTTTAACTCCAACATCACCCTTAGGATAGTTCCTCGTCCTCCTTTTCCCATGTCCTGCAAGGCCCTGCCTGCTTCCCCATCTTTTTTACTTCTTCTCACGTTTATCTGCCACCCTGCCCTCCAACCACATGGACTTTCTTTTTCTTTTCTTTCTCTCTTTCTCTTTTTCTTTCTTTCGGTTTCTTGAATGTGCCAAGGCCTCGTTTCAGTCCACTTTGCTGCTGTTCTCTGAGTGCAGTGCTTTTCCTCTGCTCTTCTTCCAAGGGCCAGTCTCCTGTCACAATCTGTCCACCACCAGGAATGGGCCCCCTGACCCCATGATGGGAAAGATATCCCCTTTACTGTTCTCTAAGGCGGAGACCTTCATTGCAGTTTGTGATGATATATTCATTTCTTTTTCTAGTTTGCAAGTCTCATCCCTACTACTAAATTTAATACTTCATGAGGACAGGGACAACCTCTTTTAATCACTAATATACACACCCAGCTCAGTGGCAAGAGTGTAGAAGAGGGTTCATGTGCACATGTTACATATTCTTGGAGCAGGGGGGCTTTCTTTTCTTCAAGTTTGGTGACATTGATCTTTCCTGTACCCTTTCTTTGGTTTTTCTTCCGGGGCAGAACTGATGGCCCCAAGGGAGAAGATTCCACTGACTGAGCTGACAAGAATGATGTTAAAGAAAAATAATCTATCTCTGTTGTGAAACAGAATTAATAATCAGGACAACAATATTTTCATGGGTTTGTTAAGGAAGGAAAAAGATAGTTTTCTTCTATCATTGTCATGAATGTTCTGGAAATGCTAAATGCTGTTTTTTCAGGGAGTCTTCCCTTCCTTTCTTCCTTCCCTCCTTCCTTCTCCTCCTCCCTTTCCTCCTTTGCTTTTTTTTTTCCTTCTCTGAGTAATTTAGGAAAACTCAAGGTTTTTTTTTTCACCCTACACCAGAGTAACTTTGCAACTTACTAAGTAGAAATTAGTATGTGTTCTCTCTCTTAATCACATAACACTCCACAAGAAGACCTCCTGTCTGACAGCTCCCATGTTGCTAGTTGTCCCCTGCAGTGGAGGAGCTGGTGTTCTGAGTCTCAAGGCACATTGGGAATGTGGAATTCACTTAATTTTGGTGTTGGAGACAGTGTTCAGAAGGTTACCTTCTTCTGCCTCCCTTTCTCCCTACCTGTGGCAACATCTCATGACCTTTTCTGTATTCCTGGTCTCCTAGCTTCCTGCCCTGCCTTCCCATTCCAAAGACACACACCACCCTGAATAACTGAGCAAAACCCTCCTGAAGAGCCAGGCTTCACAGTGACTCAGGCTCAGCTTCCTCTTACTACACCCTGTGGTTGGGATCTGCTTGCTGTTCTTCATCATCATGCCTTTGCCTTTGTAGATTGTTCCTCTCATGTGGACTTCTGCTCCCTTCCTATTCATCCACCACCTTCCCTCTCCATATCGTAACCCCTCCTTCACCCTCTAGGGCTCAACTCAGGTGTCATACCTCCTCCTAGAAGCCTGCCATGATAGCCCTCCTTCTTTCATTAATAGTGTCTCATGCTGACCTCTATCGTAGGCATAGTCTTTATCTTATTATTATATGTTTCTGTATCTAACTCACTAAATGTGAAATATCCTTTGGAAGGGGCAGGACTGGTATAATTTATCTTAATATCACTAGGACATACCAGATACCACTTATTAATTAATGGGTATGGAGAGCAATTTATTTAAGACCTTTGACAGAATAAAATACAAGTTAATTATTTGTCTTAGCTCCTCTTTTTCAGTCTCCCAGCATTATTATAGCATGTAAATATAGTTGATAATTATGATTCTTCCGAGATCAGACGAGATCGGGCGCGTTCAGGGTGGTATGGCCGTAGACTGATTCTTCCTTTTCTATTTATCTTCATCATTAAACCCTAATGGAGCCCCAGTTTGTGAGTGAGAACTTCAGAGATGCTCTCTGTGGATAGGCTTGGAAGAAGAGGGAAGATACAATCCTTACCCTCGGAGGGCTTGCTTTCTGTGGGAGGAGAATGGGTAGACAAGCAGTAGTAACAGAAGAAGGAGGTATATGGCTGGTTCTGGTTATCACTGATATATCAGCTAACCCTCAGGGGTTAATAATATAAAGCCATATCAGTGAAGAGTGGATTCAAGTTGGTCATTGAGGATGCTGGAACACACCATTCTTAGACAAATTTAAATATAAATCAATAAAGATTTGAAATTGAGATACAAAGTGGTTTCATTATGACCCTGAATATTTGTTTAAAAATATGTTTCTGTCTTGATGGTCACATGGCCAAAGGTAATGGGGAATATATTTGTATTTCCACAATTACATATTACATAGACACAGATTTTTCTTTTAGGTTGGCTTTAGTCAATACATAAAACAAAAATAAATTTTCATTATGCATATAACTGTATGGGATATAATCTCATTAATATAAAATACAGTTTATCAGAGGATGTACATATTTACATGTAGCTCTAATAAGCAGGAGCATATTTTTTGCTTTAATTCGTAACCTAAGTGTGCATCTACATTTCCCCCTTGTATTACTATAGACTATGTGCTTTCAGTTTTCAATTTGTAGCAACAATATGGAATCCATCACAGACTCTGCTATTAATTGCTTGAATATGCTCAGGCTGTTGGATATTTAGGTTGTTTGCTTGCTTCTTTTTCCTTGTGAGGGATAGCAGTGTTATGGATGCTATTTCCATACAAATAGCATTTTCCCTTTTTTCCTTTTGAATTATTTCCTTGGAATAGAAGAGTATATTACCCAAAGTGGAATTAGGAGGTTAATGGGTATAAATAGCTTTGTCATTCCGCCAGTGTGTTCCCTGGCAGTGTTACGCCAGCGAGCAGCATTCCTGGGAGGGTCAGGGATACTCATGCCTTTAGAATATCTGTACACTTCATAACTTCCCAATTAATTTTCACTAATTCAAATGGTATCCCAGCATTTCAGAAATGAATTCATTTACTTTTCTGTAATCAGCTGAAGACCAGCTTCAGGGCGTTGTTTTGGAAGCATTGGTTCACTCAATTTTTTTCTTCACATAGAAGCTACCCGTTCTTTGCTTTTAGATATCTCTGCCTATAAACACAGCTTCAGGTCTTCGACAAACAAATTGTTATTATTTCTAATATAAGGAAAAATGGACCTGCGCTTCATTGCTTGGCTAATTGTTTTTCTTGAATTTGTCCTTTACCTCCCTTCTGTTCCCACATTATGCGAATACGCCTGTCCCTGGTCCACCAACGTGCAGGGAGTTTGTGAGCTGAGTAGATTGTTAGCTATGCCCGTGGGACTGGCTTCTGCTCAGGTCATCTTCTAGACCTTTCAGAAGCTTATGAAAACCACCTTGCATTGAGAAAAGAGCATGGGCTTTGTGGTTTGGCCTGGACTCAACACCCAGCTCTGTGCTGTGTGACCTGTGGAGGTTTCTCAGCCTCTCTGAGCTTGAGTTTCCCTGAGTGGATACCCGAGAGGACAGAACCCGGCTTAGAGGGTCATTTGCAACATTAAATTGGTGCCTCTTAGAGTTGTCTCTCTCTCCTTTCCACCCTGTCACTTACTGCTCACCTTTCTGTTCTAAGAAGGGTTTTAAGCAAAATGGAACCTTCTGGAGCTAATTCTAATGCCAGCTAGCATGGCCCAGCTTCTTCCTCTGTGCCAACATTGAGTTCTTGATGGGCTGTTCTCTTCTCTCTTTCTCGTTACTGTTACCTAGGCAGTCAGTGTGTCTGGGACAGAGGCAGAAAGGGAGGCCCTGAATTTATAAAACTTGCCCAATGGTGCATAGGAAGGGTGCACAGGAAGGGGTGGTGATGTCATTTGAACCCATGGCTACATGCGGCCAGGACATGGGCTTTCACTGCTACACATTTAGTCTTCCTGGGGTTTCTTTTCTCTTGAATAGTAACCTACAGTGGGAGCTCATTGTTGCTTTGGTCTTGCATTCATTCGGCTAACAAATACTTGCTCCAGTCCCTGATTCAGGTGCTGGGATGCAGCCATATAGTCCTGGTAGACTTACCTCCTGCTCTGATCCAATACGGGAGAGCCCAGGAGAGGGGGCTCTGGCCAATGTTCTAAGAACGGTGTCCTCCTTGTAGCCAGTGGGGACTATCCCATGCAGGCTTTGGCTGCCTGGCGCAGGAAAACTCTACGACCTGGGCCCGCCTTGCAGTGAAAGAATGTATTGTCAATAGTGGCTTGCAGGTCCCCTGTGCCTGCTCATGCCATACTGGGTATCTGGTGGGTCGTGTCCCACCCTTG
Source organism: Noctilio leporinus (assembly GCA_004026585.1). NCBI lineage: Eukaryota > Metazoa > Chordata > Mammalia > Chiroptera > Noctilionidae > Noctilio > Noctilio leporinus. Next base: position 67,277 of record PVIW01005379.1, read on the forward strand.
GCCAGGGCCTTGTTCCAGTTCCATCTCATGCTGCTGAGGACTGGGTTAATCAGAGGCCACCGGAGAACTTGAGTGATGCCCTTATGTAAAAACCTTGGCCCCATGCACCTTCTGCTGGAGCCTGCCCACTCGGCCCTTTCACCTGCGGGGAATGTGGTTACACTGCCACCTCGAAGATGCCACCACTGTTTCTGAGCTGCCTGCAGGACCTGGCCAAGCAGGAGCCATGTGTCAGAGGGAGAGGATGGTCAGCCACTCTCCTTTTCAGGAAATGAAGTAAAACTACTATTTATTGGGCACCTAGCACAGGCTACTCAAGCACGGTATTTCGCTTTTTAGTGAGCAGGTGACAATAGTCCTATTGCTTCGTGAGCTCACCATCAGAGCCCTACTGAGTAGGTGGCCTGGAGGAATAAACAGGGTGGAGTGCGACTGGAAATGGAGAGGGGTGGGGTGCTGGGTTTCAGGAGAACAGTGAGGCAGGAGGAACTACACAAAGAAAAAGTGTTCTTGGTCTTCAGCCCCCAAGAGCAGAGGCGGTTCACACAGCTATGGAACTAGACTTGTAGTTCTCTGTGTGTTCCTTGACCACGGGCCTCATTACAATAAAGAGTTGGTTTGAGGTTGAATCTGTGGCTCTGTCTTGAGGATTTTGTTGCCTTTACTTTGAACTTAGCCTTGAGGAGATTCCAGGGGAAGGTTTTAGTGGATACTGGGCTGCTATGGTAGCTTAAGTGATGCTGAAATTGCTGAAGTAATTGACACCTTAATCAGGATGGAGGTAGAATATAAAACATTGGGAGGAAACACCCAGATTTTTTATAGAAGAAGAATATATTACATGGTGCCATTTATGCATTGTGGGACTTCGCTTAGTTAATCTCTCTAAGACTCTGGTCCATGCTTGAAAGAAATATGAATAGTGATAGTCACATTTTATGGGATTATTGTGATGTTTAAATGAAATAATGGTTTCAAATGTAGACTTCAATTTCTCTCTCTCTCTCTCTCTTTTTTTTTTTTTTAATATTTTATTTATTGTTTCCAGAGAGAGGGGAAAGGATAGAGGCAGAGAGGAAGAGTGACATCAATGTATGGTTGCCTTTCACCTGCCTCCAGCTACAGACCTGGCTAGAGACCCAGCTTGCAACTTGGTTATGTTGCCCTGGCTGGGCATTGAACCAGCAACCTTTGGGTTCACAGGCTGGTGCCTTATCCACTGTGTCACCAGCCAGGGCTATACTTCAATTTCTACTACTATTATTATTAACTGAAATGTATCAATTGGCTACTATTTATCCTAAAAATATTTACTTATTAACAGATGTGTATAAACATCTGTTTTGTATCAGGTAAGGTGATGTTTGTTTCTAACAAAGATAAAATGGCTCAAAACTTTCTTTTAAATATCTCATAGTGTAGTAAGAAGGTAAAATATTAATATTACAATGTAGTAAGAATTGCTATAATGTTAGGAGGCATCAAGGGTCATGCAAAAGGAGTGATAGAACCTGGTTGGCAGAGTCAGGGCGGGCTTTGTGGAGGAGATAACTTTGATCTGAGCCTTAAAAGATGGGAGGAGTAGTTCAAGGGTAACAGTTAAGAACATGAGTAGGCTGAAACAAAAAGGATTTATTGGGTGATTTTACATGACATACTAGAGGTTAATAGCTTCTGGTCAGGTTCAGCAGTAGCTCAAATGATATCAAGGACCTAGATTCCTTTAGCTTTTCCGTCCTGGCTTGTACAGTGTTGGCTGCATCCTCAAGCTCCATGATCCTTCAGCAACTGTGGACTTTCCCTTTAAGAGAGCCATGAGCGAACTCACATCTGTATTTCAGTTTATTTAGAAGTGGCTCTCTTGATGTTCCCCGAGGAAGAGAAAGGATGTTTCACTTTCCCAGAGGCCCCACCAAGACTCATCGTGGGTCTTACTTGTTCTAGTTAGGCAACATGTATTTCCCTGAACCAATCACTGTGTCATGGGGGTGGGGTCATTGATTGGCTTAGGCCAACAAAGCCTGCTCTCAAGCTGAGAGTAGGGGTCAATGCTATGGTCAATGTCACATGGCTTATCATGGGCAGAACTGGCTTCCCAAAGGAGGATTGTTCCCAGGGCAAGAGGGCATCAATTCTGGGCAGCAGGGAGGGGCTAGCTCTCCACTACATCAGAAATGGGGATTTATAGTCTGCATTTTAGGTTAGAAAATAGCAGGGGGCAGATGTGACTATTGAGTGCCTGAAATGTGGCTAGTGGGACTGAGGAACTGAAATATAGTTGTACTTAACCACGTGTAATTAATGGCTATGGCATTGGAGAACACAGCTCTAGACTTGAGAGAGGGTTTTATAAGAATATTGAGTGAGTGGGAAAGAGAGAGAAAGAGAGGTATTAAACCTGAGAATCCTGGTTTGAAAGAAGTTACTCAAATTGTTTCTTTTTTTCTGTGATTGGATGAGTAACTCAGAAAGTAGAATCCCAGCTTGAAAAGAGACCAAGGTGAGGGCCAGGTTGAGAACCTTTATCCTTCACTATTCACTTTGCATTTTACACGATAGGCAATAAGGAGTCACTGAGGCTTTTGAGGAATGGCGTTCTATTTGGGTGTTAGGGAAGGCAGCCTGGCACCTTGTAGAACAGGGCTGGTGGTGATGAGATGCAGGGAGACCAGTTAGAAGGTAGATGCAATAAGGTTCATGAGAGAGGATGAGAGTTTGCACTTGGGAAGGAGTGGGGGGATGTACAGAAAGGTGAGATGTGGAAATCAGAAGTAGAGTAACAGGATGGGTTTGTGTGTAGTATGAGGAGGATTCCTGGGTATTGGGCTGGGACCACTGAATGGATGATTGCACCCTCTTTGAGATGCAGCATGTGGGATGTAGTGTACCTGTGGGAAGATGTCCGATAGGTTCTTAAGCTCTTCCCCCCAGAAGTTTATATGCTATCTATGGAGATTAGGTCTATATAGCTTATTAGAAAAATTCCACATGCATAATGATTATAAGCCTTAAAAGTTGCATGTGTTTTAGGTACTTTTTCAGCATAACAAACCACCCCAAAAGCAGTAGCGCATAAAAAAAAAAACAACTTCTATGTTCATGGGTTCTGTAGGTCAAGGATCTTTACTAGGTATGATGTGTACCATGTGTAGGTGGGCACAGGGAGCTTGAGATCTGATGTTGAACATGTTAAGTGGCCACCTAGGAGAAAGTCATTTGCCTTGACATTGCTGTGTCCCATGGTGTTCCCCAGAGACGTAGCAGTAGTAGGAGTTGATCAGGCTTGTCAAAATGGCTAATTCCTCTAGGTTTCCCCCATTGTTTTTTGTTCTCTTTGGGGATGAAAGGAGCTTCCGCATCATGGAATCATAAGAGTCACAAAGTCCTTCAGTTAGTGCAGTAAGTGCCCTTGTTAGCACAGAAATCACATTAAACAAATCATTTACTAACTTGCCTGTTTCCCCCTTATTACGTGGAGAGTTTCTGGAGAGACTCTCTATTCTAACCTGTTCTAGTTTCTGGAGCAGAGCCAAGTACATAGTACATGCTCAGTGCAAGATTATTTGAAGAAAATAACCTTGAATGAAGGTTAAATGGGAGTGGCGCTGGACACCTGGGCATTTTGATGTCATCTCAGTCTAGCATGACGTGCAAACATGTTTCTGCTCCTTTTTTTTATTCCTTTTTATTCCTTCTCTCTGTCCTAGAATCTGATCAGCTCATCTGTGCCCCTTAGTTCTCTAGAACAGAAATCAGATCTGTCCCTGATTTCTGTTATATTTTGGTCTCTCCCAGCCCCTGTCCCAGAATGAAGGCTTAAATTCCCAGGCTCACTTTGTCTACTTCAGATCACGAAGGAAGATTGGTCAGACCAGGGTCAACACACAAGAAGGACTGCCAGCTCCCTGTCCCCTTTTCCTTGGCAAGCCTCCCTAGTCTGGTCTCTTTTACTATACCCAAGACATGTGAGGAACTGATTTTTTACGGAGACATTTTGCAAAAGATATATTTTTCAGGACTGTGGCCATAGATCCTTAGTAAAAGGAAGGACAAGGAGATATGATCAAATGTGTGCTAGTGAATCAATACAAATAAATTATGTGTTCTTTGTTATTGTGTCTTAGGTTACACGAGAGAGGGCTTTAAATCATCCACCATCAGCCCTTGGAGGTTCTGCTCCTTTCCAAGGAGTTATATGGAGACAAAAATCTAGGCTTGTGTTATTTTAGGCCATCCAGATAACCTTCCTTTGGAAATATTGGTGTGGCTGCTAAAGGAATGCTGGCCATTGCAAAAAGCTGAAAGGGAGCAATTCTTCTTTGGGCCTGGCATGGCCCTGATTACACCCTAAATATTTTCCACCTCTAATGTCTGGGATTTATGGGTATTCTTCTGCTTGAATGGATGCACCCTTTTACTATGATATATGATACAGAGCTCTGGAGTTTTGATCAAGAGCTTAGACAGATTAAAATCTATATCCCATCCCCACTTCACACCACACAAATGGGGCAGTGCTTCATCTGTTATGCCTTGAGATGTGGCTTTCATGGCCCAATCCTCTGCTGTTCTGGGTCAAGACCTAAAACAAAGCCAATTCAGAAAGGACAGGGGAACCTGGGCAATACACAAGTGAGCTCCAGGCAAGCGGTGTGTGAAAGGAGCCCAGGAGGTGACCGGACAAAAAAGTGTTCATTCAGGGAAGATGATTTTCAGAATTTCAGGCAGTTGGGCAGGTAGTGACAAACATGCCCAACTGTCCTTTAGGCAGAGGGGCAAGAGCAAAATGGGGCTAAGTGACAACTTTGGCCATGAGCACATTTTCAAGAAAGGGAGAATGTATAGATACAGGGAAATAAGTTGGAAACTCATCCAACCAACCTGGGGCGTAGAATGAGGGTTAGTGCATGGGAACGCATGAATGGTCCTATCTACTATGTCTATGTGTTGGGGCTGGATTTCAACCTCGGAATGGCAATGAAGCACACTAACTTCCTGAAAACTCTGGGGTCATTTTTGACTCCACTCATTTCTATTAAGTTCCGTTTGTGATTTTCAGTAACAACTTTCGTAGCCTTCCACCTCCTCTTTCTTTCCTACTGCCATAACCTCATTTCAGCCCTCTTATTTATTCTTGAACTTTTGCAATATCCTTCTCCCGGGGCTCCCTGATGGTCATCTCCACTGATCCACCCTTCATACTGCACACAGTTTTGTTTCCAAAATGAGACCTGTCCATGCTGTTTACGGAGTGCAGTTCAAAGTCTTTAACCTGGTATGGTAGGCAAAGTAGTGGCCTCCTGAAGATACCCAAGTCCTAATTCCTGGGACCTGTTAATAGGTTAAATGTCCAAAAGGATTAAGATAGTAGGGTAGATAAGGCTTTAACCAGCTGAGCTTAAAATGAAATGATTATTCAGGGTAATCTGGCTGGACCCAATGTAATCAGAAGGCTCTTCAAATGGGGAAGAGGGAGGCAGATGTGAGAAGGACTCAACTAGCTGTTTTTGGCTTTGAGGATGGAAGGGAGCCAGGAGCTGTAGGAGCTGGAATAGGCAAGGAAACAGATTCACCCCAGAGCCCCCAGGAGGAAGGTAGGAGCACAACCCTGTGGCACCTTGATTTTCACCATTGATGCTCATTTGAGCTTCTGGTCTCCAAAATGGTAAGATTTTGTGTTGTTTTAATCCACTGCATGTGTAGCACTTTACAACAACAGTAGGAAGTGTGCACAGCTGGTGTCTAAAAACATAATTGTCTGACCCCATTCGAGGTCTCCATCTCCTCCAAGCACCTGAAGCTCCAGGCTCAGCAAACCCTGGTCCGGCCCCATAACAGGCCATTTCAGCCTAATTGTATTTTCTCATGCTGCTTCTTTAGCCTGAAAAGCGCTTTGCCTTTTTCTCCTACGAAAATTAGCCCAATCAAATATTACCTCTTGTAAGAATTTTCAGGGAGGGCAATCCTGTCCTTCACCCCAGTTTAGAAGTCACTCATTTTCATTACGTCAGCCTTTCAGGGTTCCTGTGTGGCTCACATGAGCCAATAGGTACAATAGCGCCAGCCAGTCTGGTGTCAGACCAACTTTGACTTCCACTGAATGTAGTTGTACAAATGTTTATTTCTTTTCTTACGCTGAAAATGCCTTAGGTCAGGCACTTTGTGTCTCTCATCCCTCTGTTCTCTATAGTATTTAGCAGTGTGTTGCCTACAAGAGACACTTTGTACTAATTTGTAGGGTCAAATAGGAAAGAGGATGTAATCAATACCAGATCATGTATTAGGTGATAGGTCGTTTGCTTCACCTTTGTGTACAGGGATCTGGGATGAGCTGGACATTGTCCCAGGTGCTGAAGATACAATAACAAATAAGACAGACGTGTTCACCCTGAGACATCCTACGCAGCGGTCAAGTGCCTGCTCTTGGTTCCACTTGAAGCACCTCAGGCTGATGGCTACTTTCAATCTGGGAAATTGCTGATCCCCAGAAAATCTGGGAACGGGGTTCAGAAGGTGAAATGGCTCTGCAGAGTTTTTTAGCTCCTGAGACAGAGTGGGGATGATCCCCCTGACAGGAGTGGCAGAAGGAGAGAGTGTGTGTGCCTGTAGGCAGGACTTGCAGGGACAGATCCTGAAGTGGAAAAAGATGAGTGGGTCGGATCACACACCAGGAAAAATGGACCTGATGGACCTATGACCTCTCCAGTCTCAGGCTATCAGTGAGTGTCCACACAAAGCAAACAGTGGCACCCAGGGACAGCTCCATACTTTTATTTCTCCATTCATGGGAGGCCTGGAGAGGTTGCTCATTACTTTGTGAACTTCCAGTTGTCACCACTAAAGAAGTGACCTGCTTCTGCTTGGAGACATGGGTTTTTTCTACTCAGATGGCAAATGACCTGATTTTTCCAGAGACCAGGGTTGGCAGGGACCTAATACATACCGAGGACTTGCTACTGACCTGGTAGGAGAGACTTGTTATCTAATGCTCACAACAGTCTAATGAAAGGAAGAATATTGGCTTAATTTTTCCTGATGAGGACACTGCAACTTGACAAGGGAAGACCCTTGTCCAAAGCCATACCAAGAGCAAGTTTCAGAACCTGGGTTCCGCAGTAAGACTGGTGAAGAGCATCTGCTCTTTTTTTCTCCAAGGAAACAGATTGCGTATGTTTCGTCTGTGTTGCTGATAATCCCTGGAAGCTTCACTCTAGTGGCTTTGGAGCCACCATTTCATCTTTCACCTGATCACACCTGTTTCTGCTCTTGATGTCACACGGCATCATGATAGGGAGTTCTGTGGTCCTTTGTTTTCCCCTCAGCCCTCAATTACGTGGCTGCATGCTACCTGAATCATTTCCAAGAGAAAGCTGTCTCTCTCACGTTCAAAGTTCCTTAGGGAATGAGAGCGAATGGATTTTTAATTCAATTTTAATGCCTTGTTACACAAAACCAGAATGAACCCTGACTATTCAATCACCATTTTTTTTTCACAAGGTCTTTGTTTCAGCAACACGGAATTTTCATTTCATTGATCTGTCACTTGCCTTATTTAGCCACCAAATTCAGCAAAGTACTTTCTTACCATTAATTTTTTTAAAACAACTTTATTAAGATTCACTTTATGTATCATAATTCACTAATTTTAATTATATGTCCTTATCTGTATTTTATTTTTTTATTGTTGTTCTAATACAGTTGCCCCAATCTTCCCCCCATTATTCAACACTGCCCTGCTTACCCTCAACTCCCACGGTCGATCCCACCTTGCTGTCCATGTTCATGGGATATTTATACCTGTTTCTTAACTAGACCCTTCCCTCTCCTTCTCCCCTTTCTCTCTGGCTCTTTGTTCCATGTCTCTGGTTCCGTTTTGCTTGTTTGTTTGTTGTGTTCACTAGATTCCTGTTATGGGTGAGGTCATATGGTATTTGTCTTTTACTGCTTGACTTAATAATCTCCAGTTCCATCCATGTCATTGTGAAAGGTAGCAGTTCCTTCTTTCTTTCCTTCTGCTGCATAGTACTGCATTGTTTAATGGAGTACCAGTTTTTTGATCCATTCATCCATCAATGGGCATTTAGGCTGTTTCCAAATTTGGCTATTGTAAATAATGCTGCTACGCACATAGGGGTGCGTAGGTTCTTTTGAACAGGTGTTTAAGAATTCTTAGGGTATAATCTCAGCAGTGGGATTGCTAGAACAAAAGGCAGTTCCATTTTTATTTTTTTGAGGAAATTCCGTACTGTTTTCCATAGTGGCTGCACCAGTCTGCATCCCCAACAACAATGCACCAGGGTTCCCTTTTCTCCACATCCTCGCCAGCACTTGTTGTTTGTTGATCTGTTAATGATGGCCATTCTGACAGGTGTGAGGTGGTATCTCATTGTGTGGTTTTAATTTGCATCTCTCTGATGGCTAGTGATGTTGAGCATCCTGTCATGTGCCTATGGGCCCTCTGTATGTCCTCCTTGAAGAAGTATCTGTTCCAGTCCTTTGCCCATTTTTTAATTGGATTGTTTACTTTTCTCATGTTGAGTTGTATGAGTTAGTTATGTATTTTGGAGATCAAACCCTTGTCCAGGGTATCGTCAACAAATAGGTTTTCTCATGCAGTTGGTTCCCTTTTTATTTTGCTGATGTTTTCTTTAGCCAAGCAGAAGCTTTTTAGTTTGATGTAGTCCCATTTATTTATTCTTGCCTTCATTTCAATTGCCTAAGGAAATATATGAGCAAAATATTGCTGCTTAGGATATCTGAAATTTGGCTGCCTATTTTTCTGTAGGACTTTCATGATGTCACAGGTTACATTTAAGTCTTTTATCTATCTTGAATTTATTCTGATGTATGGTGTAAGTTGGTGGTCTAGTTTCATTTTTTTGCATCTATCTGTCCAGATCTCCCAATACCCTTTGTTGAGGAGGCTATCTTTACTCCATATTATGCTTCTCCCCACTTTGTCAAATATTAATTGGCCATAAAGACCTGGGTTTATTTCTGGGCTCTGTATTCTGTTCCATTGATATGTGTCTGTTCTTATACCAGTGCTATACTGTTTTGATTACAGTGGCTTTGTAGTATAGTTTGTAGTCAGGTATTGTGATCCCTCTTACTTTGTTTTTCTTTCTTAAATTTGCTGAGGCTATTTGGGGTCATTTATGGTTCCATATAAATATTTGAAATAGTTGTTCTAGATCTTGGCAATGCAGGTAATGCTATTTACCTTTTAGCATGGTCATATCCATTATCTTTGTAATGAGCATAGGACACCAAGCACAGGGATAGGCACTCAGTAATTACTCAACACCTGTTAGTATCCCTACCTCTGTCCTTTTTGTGTTTGTTCTGCTGTTGTGTGAACTTCTCTGCTATATCAAGGCATATTTTTGTTAATTAGCTTAACAATAACCCATAGCCTTCAGACCAGCTACAAGTCATTTTTTGTACGTGTGTCTAGTGTTTTCTTCAACCTACATTCCATCAAATATAAGTATACACCTTTGTTTTCTCTATAAGTCCCTAGAGTATTAATAAAAATTTAAAATTTAATGTAGTCATATTTTAGGACTTTTCTTCCTGCCCTTGTGAATCCTTCCTTTTACCTTCTTGTAGACATTCTTAAGTCCTATCATAAGCCACTTTCCACTCTCCTCTCTGGAGAGAATTGGCAGTCTAACTCATCTAAGAAGAAGACAACCTTAAAGAAGCTTACACAATCCCCCAGAAAGATGAGGTCTAGGAATTTTCATTTGTCCCCCATCTCTTACTGCTCTCAACCTCTATGAAGATGTCTTGATTATCCCGGCTGAGACTCATCGGCTCATTTGAAGGTGAGCCTTAGCTGGAGTAAATGGCCTGGCGATGCTTTCAATGCAAAGAATGTGTTGTAGCTCTGTTGGCTAATAGGCACCATGTCAAGGAGGGGCATAGAAATACACTCGTAGTATAGCAATGACAATAAAAATCAAGGTCATTGTCCTGAAGGAGCACATAGCCCAATGGTGGAGATACATATACAAGTAGACAATCATAATATAACCTGGTAACATAATTGGAAATTATGTTAGGGAAATATGGATTAAAGGGGAAACAGGTTTGTCTTGAGGGACAGGTGAGAGAGCAGAGTGCTGATTTTCATGACTGGCTGTGAAGAATGAGAAGGGGACATTCAGGTGGAGAGTGCAACAAGGGCTTTCAGAGGACCGAGCCTTCACAGAAGTGTAGGAGTGGGGAACAAGGAGAAAAATGGTATTCAAGTGCAGCTAGAATTTAGATGTCATTTTGGGGAAAGTGGCTGTAAAAGGGTTCAAATGTCAACTGGGGCCAGATTGAAAAAGACCATTTATGCCGTGATGAGGAATTTGAAGTTGATCTTAAGGGCAGTAGAAAGTAGCTAGAGGTTATTTGTCAGTAGGGAACAGGGTTCAGTCACTGCTTTAGAAAGGTCACTGTGATGTGAGGATGGAAGAGAGGTGCAGAGCAAAAATTCAGTACACTAGTTATTCTGAAGGCCTTTACAGTCATTTAGGAGCTAAATCCAGTAGTCCATTCATAATCTTGTACATGACCTGGCAGCATTTCATACAGCTGAGCACTGCTTTCTTCTTGGAACACTTTCTTTGCCTAGTTTCCAGAAGACACAATCTTCTGGGTATTCTGCAATCTCACAGACCATTTGTGTCAGTGAGGGTCTCTGACTCTAGGTGTGTCTAAGAGAAGACACTGAATGTGGGAATTGATTACAGTGCTGGAAAGGCTGGAGGAGAAGGAAGACAAAGGCAAATTTGCTTGAGGGTTAACTGCAGAAGTTATTACACCCTGCAGTGGAGGAGAAAAGCCCCTTATAAGAGTCTAAGGGTCTTTGTCACCTAGATCCACACAGTGCATGTTGAGCTGGGTAGGTAGGAGTTCAGGAGCCTGCACTTTCTGTCACTGAGACCCAGCACCACTGCTTCTGCTGCCACCAGCTCTGTTGCTGCTCTTGGGTTGTCACCAGAGAACAGAAGGGTGGAAACAGTAGTAGCCTTTTCCTTTTCACAGGTCCCCACAAGTACCCAGCCCTCCACCATTGCCAGAATCAATTTAGAAGCCAGTGACAGGGGAATCTTAGACATAAAATTCTTAAGGTCCTGAATACTTACAATGCATAGGCAGGAAAGTGGGCCAGTCATAAACATAACTATCACCCCTTTAGCTGCTTTGAGCACCCATTTCTACCCCGTATTCATAAGTAATTCCCCCCATTTTTTCCCTTGCTGTTGGTTCAGTGGTAGCAGGAGAAGCTCAAAATAGCTGGGTATTAGTTTGTTTCTAGTTCAATGGAAGAGATGTTTTGTCTCCTGGTGACAGTTTCCTCCTTAGGAACTGAGACTCCTGTATCAACAGAGCCAAAATTTGTGGGAACAGGAAAAAATATTCTGTGATGGCTTATGGAGTGTGATAATGAGAGGGCCACGCCCACCGTTGCCCCTTGCCTCTCAGACTTAATGTTTAGACCATATACTGCTTGAGTCCACATCCTGAAGGACTGCACTTCAGCCTCATAGAGTGTTGGCTCTCAGCTAGTCTGGTTATAGAGTCCTTGAAAGTCCATTCAAACGTTGTATCTGGCCAGCTGCTTCTGGGTGATGAAGTTGGTGGTAAGACCAGTGAATTCCATGGACATGCCCCTTACTGTACTTCATTTGCCATGAAATGAGCTCCAGTTTCTTAGAAGTAATGTTGTTTGAGATACCATGACAGTGAGCAAGGCACTCTGAAATGGGAAGATTTTGATTCTAGCATAATCACTGCAAGAAGGAAAGCAATTCCAACGAGAAGAAATTACTCCCTTTATGTGATGGGAGGGGTGCAATGTAATCAGCTTGCCTTGAGGTGCCATCATGGGGTCCCCATGTTGGTTTCTGATGTAGATAGGTGAGGTGCTCAGCAGCGATAATACGTGCATCAGCGTTGGTGAGGGAAGCCCATATCGAGTCTGGGCAAAGCCACTGTCTCTGCCACAGTGGCCACCTTTCACAGGGGCCTGCAGAAAATCTGGGAAACAGGCTTCCCTGCCTTAGCAGAAGACCATCTTGTCCTTCTGATTATTGAAAGTCTCTCCTGTAGTGAGGACGATTCAGTGAACTTTCACACAGGACACAAATGTCCTCTGTGCTGATTTTGAGATGTCCGAACACATACTGATTTCCCTCCCTGAATTCGCTGATCTGCAGATGCTGAAATGCCTCAGTTTTCTGTCATCATTTCTCTATTCTATCCACAGTTCATCTCTTGGTCATCTATTCTAGTCGCATGTCTTTAAATATCATCTGATCACCAACAACTCCCACATTGATGTTTCTAGCCTTGACTTTTCTTCCCTGAACTCTAGACTCATTTATCCAGCTGGCCATTTGACTTCTCTGTTTGAACTTTCTTAGGATTTTCACACTTAATGTCCAAAGCTAAACTTCTAGTCTTCACTCTAAACCTTCTTCTCCTGTGGTCTTCATCTCATAAAGTGGCAACTCTATCCTTCTAGTTGCTTAGTCCTGAACCATGAGGGTTCTTCTCAACTATTCTCTTTTATTCACACTCCATATCCACTTTGTCAGCAAATCTTCATCGTACATTAGCATCTTGTCCCTGTTTCTGTCCATCACACCATGTTTCACCTGGATGATTAAAACAGGATCCTAATTCACTTTTGTCCTCTTTCTACCTTTCTCAGCACAGCACCCAGAGGGACCCTGTTACAACTTAAGTGCTCTGTTAAAATCCCCCAGTAGCTTCCCATCTCAAGAGCCAGTCTTTACATGGTTCACCAGTTCAAGCAAGATCTAAGGCTCCCACTAGGTCACTGCCTCACCTCCTGCTTCTCTCCCTGCTCAGCAGTTTCATTGGCCTCCTTGCTGTTCTCTGAATATACCAGCACCCTCCTGCCTGAAGATCTTTGCTACTGCTTCCTCTGCCTGTTATTTATTGCCCAGATGCCACATGGCTTCACCCCTAACTTCATTCACTTTTTCATAGAGGGCTTTCCTGGGCTCCTTATTTACACTGCAGCCTGAATACCCCTGCCCACCCCTGCACATGAGCACTTATTCTTCTCCTTCTGTTGACTCCCCACCCCCATAGTACTTACCATCATCTGAACACTATGTTATTTACCCACTTCTTTACCTACTTAATCAGCGCAACCTAGCTGGTTTGTTCTCCTCACCTATGAATCCACTGCACTTTACAACCAGGAAACATTTCATACATTTTTGGCTAGTGAGTGAATGAAAAAAATTTAGAGGACCTAAAACTGGATGATACAGTGGACAGCAACACAGTTCAGAAGAGTCAGGATGTTGGAAAAGGGAGGAATCCAGGGTCATGCTGAGGTTTTATCCCGAGCCAGAGTTGAACATGGTATATGACCAAGTAGGTTTCTCTTATACGGTCTCCTTGTCCTCTCAACTAGATTGCAAATTCACGGTGGGCATGGAGCACTGTTTATGTCATCCTGACTTTGGCGCATGCCCAGCACAGTTCTGCATACCCAGTCGGTATCCAGTCTTATACTGTGGATCCGTTGGGCTGTGCATTACATACGTTGCATTTCTATTCCTTAAGGGAATGTTTCAGAGGGCGGAGGAATTCAGACTCTGCTGAGACCAAAAAAACACACTCTTGGAGGCGATCCCAAGAAGCATGTCTTCACATCCTTGTTATGTTACCATTGTCAGCTACTCCCAGTAAAGAAAACCACTGTGCCTATCCCCTTTGGCTGGACATATTGAACAGAGGTAGGGGCAAGAAGGAGGGGGAAAGAGGTGTAGGGGAACATGCAGAGAACCCCATAGATTTAAAGGCACTGAGAATTCAGGAAGGTTTAATGAACTAGAGTAGTTTTCCTTTAGAGTAAACTCTTACAGGCATTCGAGGTCCTCACTTCATTGAATGTGCTCATGGGTGAGAGCATCCTAGTGATTTGTGAATGTGCAGATTATTCATTATCCTTTCAGAGGACAGGAATCCTCCAGGGGTCTCCTGCCTTGCTTCTGAAACTGAGCGCAGGGGCCAGGGCAGCGCCGGGGCTGAACTGCAGCCTCCTGGGTTGCCATTGGGGTCTAGGATGGATGGGTAGTTTTAGAAGGAGCTCAGCAACTCTAGGCTCTGATTCCTCCCTTTCCCTCCCACCAAATGAGGAACGCGTGGAACCCTTATCTCCTGAAGAATAATTATCATGCTAATAACTCATATTTACATAGTACAGCTTACAAAGCAGGTCAGCTCCCCTTATTTAATTTGAATCAGCAGCCCCCTGAGGCTGGCAGAGGGAGGTGTATCATTATCCCAATCTTAGGAAATTGGAGCCGATTCTGAAAAAGTAAACAAGTTGCCCAGGCCTGCACTATGGTAAGACTGGGTTCAGAGCCTAGCCCCCTCCTGGCATGTGCTCTGTGGTCCTATGCCCCCACACTTGCCCCATCCAGATGGCATACAGCTGACCCAGCGGGATGAGTGAATATAGACACAGGGAAATGTAGAAAAATTCTCAGGTAGAATAGGGACCGAAGCTCCTTTGCAGTTCTGAGTACCTCCTCTCACTTAGAAAGTAGGTGATGGGAAGCGCAAAGAAAGCTCCCCTACCCCCCCAGATGTCACTCACCCTCACCCTACCAGGGACTCGGACACCTTAGTTCTAATACCCATAATCCTGGGGGGAAGCAGTTTCAGGAAGTCTATATATTTCATAAAGACAGTTACCATTTTTCTTTCGCCAAGAATCTTATGCAATGCTGGGAATGAAGGAAGGAACACAGAAATGAAAGAGAGAGGGGGAAATGGGAAATGAGAAAAAAGGACATTAGTTACTGTCACTGAGTGTGTCTAAAGATCAGGCAGTTAGCAGAAGGCTGGCCTAAGCATTTGGGGCAGCAGAAGACACTAGATGTCTGGGGATAAGAGAAATGGAGTCGGATGTCAACAAAGTCAGGACCAACTGATTTTGTAAGAGACCAGCCACATCTCTCTTTGTCATCTTATTCTATCAGTCCCTTGTTATAGTATGGCCCCTTACTCTCTATTACTTATTTAATATAATGTATATACTATATATACATAGCAAGACTCTTATTATAATACAGTTCCTCATTGTCACACTCTCTTCATTCTTATAAAACTTTTCACGGGCTTCCTCCATCCTTTCAGCATGATTCTGTTGCTCTTTTTGCCATTTTTTCCGTGGAAGGAATAAAGGGAGGGAGGAAAAGAGAAAAGCAGGAAGGAAAGACAGGAGAAGAATAGCAGAGAGGAAAGGAAGGAGGATCCATCCTATTTTTGCATTTTGAAATTCTTACTATGCTTTGAGCCCCAGATCATATAATCTCACCTTCATGAAGACTTTGCTGATTACATTTTCTGGACCTAATTGCTTCCTCTTCTCAACTCTTACAGCACATTATCTGTACCTCTCTCATACATTTGTCATCTTAGCCCTTCTTTTATTGTCATGCATTTATAACTCATTCAGTAGGCACTGTGTAGTACCTGCCGTGTGTCAGACATGGTGCTAGGTGTTGGGGATTGCAGACACCCAATTTCTAACTTCAGGTCACAATCTAACAGACAAGACGGATGTATGGTTGAGTCTTTAACCCAATGTGTTAAAGGCTGTATGAGATGAATGAACAGAGGTTTGTTATTTCAGCTAAGATGACAAATAGCATTTTAAGGTTATGTATGGAATATTATACATATATTCTTGTAAATATGTACTGCTTTTCTAACTGTGTTTACATTTACATTCACATATACGAGTGTACCTAGGAACTTCTTCACTACTCTATGTGTGTGTGTGTGTGTCTGTCTGTATGTACATGGCTTATATTAAAAAGGGAAGCGCTATTTACTCATTAATTATTCTAATTTATTTTAATTTTTTCTGCTGTTTAAAATCTCTCCAGGACTGTAGCCAGTTAGGTAAAAAAAAAAAAAACAACAACGAAACAAAACTTTGTCAAATAATTAAATTTTATAAACCTGAGCCTCCCTTTAGCAACTCTTCATAGCTTTATTATTGTCCTTCTGTGCTGGCTCCAGGGAAAGGGGAGCTTCTAGGCCCCAATTCTCAGTGTTGTGACCTTTCCTGTGGGGCAGAGCATCTCCTCCTGCCTGCTTTCTTTGTTAGGTTAAAGTCAGTGCAAAGGAAGGGATGCTTTGCCAGATCAGGATCTCAGCCAGGTGGGAGGGTGGGGGAATTACAGCACAGTGTTGGGAAAGAAATCATGACGTGATGGAATAGTTCTCAGGATGTGGTTCCTCAGTGGCCGCAGGAAGAGTTGTGGACACTACCCAGACCCATTCAGTTAGACTTGCCCGGAGTGGGGCCAGCGAGTCTGTCACTGCCCTCCAGGGACTGTTGACTCAAGCTTCACTCATGGAGTGGGAAGAGCAGTATCCTGGGGAGCTTGGTCAGGGGCACACATTATTGGGACTTAAACTTCCTCTCTCTGTGCCTCAGTTTCTTCATCTTAAAATAAGGATGGTACTAAATACCATACCATTCTGAAGACAATGATTTATTGCCAAAAACACCATTATCTTTCATTGACTAAAAAATGACTATTGATAGGAACATTTGACAGACTGAGTCTATCTGCTAGGGAGACAGAAGTACAAAACATAAACCCCACCTCAAATTGTTACAAATCTAGTTAAGACGGTAACTTACATGTTAACTAGAAGCTATAAGATAGTGCTTTAAGTAGCAAATTATGTTCTCTTTCTCTTCAGAAGAGAGAACTTTCATGGCTGGGGTAGTCTTGAAAGGCTGCCTGAAGATGGTGGATTCTGAACTATTTTTGCACAACAGTCAGGCTATGCAGGTGGTAATAAGAGGCCTGGACACAAGCAACGATGTACTAATACAGCACGCCAGAGAGAAAGCAGAGTTGTGAGAATGGTTTGGCTTCTTTGCGACAGCTTCTTGAGAATTGCGGGCGAGTGGTTGGATGAGTGAGTGCGGGCCAGACTGGGAAGGGCCTTAGTACCAGGTGAAGGAGTCTGGGGTTCATCATTAGGCAGGGGGAGCATAAAGAGTCCTAATCAAGAAAGTGCATGAATTCAAAGGCAGAACTGAAGCTCTCTACCATGAAGGCTGAAATATTATTCATAGAGGTTTGGAAGGGTGTGTTTGCCTGGACCCTCCAACATGTGGACACCAAGATGAAATTAGACACAGAAACATATTAGGGACAGACAAGATGGAGGGAGGGAGGGAAAGGAGAGTCTCTTGGGCCCAACATTTGTTGGATTTGCTTGTATCATTGTATTTACTACATGGCGCCATAAAGATCTATTTACACATTGGGTCTAAGCATTGGCTAAGGAAACTGATAGAATGACAACGGCTCTGTGTTCGTGGAAGGGTTTTCCAGACCCAGTTATTTGTTAGAAGCTGTAGTAATGAAGTGGAACTCTTACCCCCAGTATCTCCTACTCTTTTGTACTTTTTGGAGATTGTTTCAGGCCCATGCAGGCTTGATGTGGGGAGAAAATGTAGCGTTCTCACTTGTTCCTGCAGTGAGACAGGTGTTTTGACCTACTCCTAGAAGAGCATAGTTGTGAGTTTGTTTGTCCAGCACTTGGGATGGCTTGCATATAGCCACCGTCCTTCCACATACCAACTGTGAGAATGATGTTGTCGAAAACATAAGGTAAAACAAAAGGGAGCAGTCTGTTGTATGTAGGTGTGTGTGTGTTAATTGAACAAAACGAGTATTGTCTGGTACATTGCTAGGCATTTGGTTGAGAAGAGTGTGGGTAAGTCCCTTGCCTTCATTAGCCCCTGAATTTAGTGAATAAGGAAACACATCCTGAAGGGGAATAACAAAGTCCACCGAGTGACTGTGGAGAACAGCTCCTTGCATGGGATTCACGTTCCTTGTTGTTGCTCCGTGTTTCAGGGCAGGTGGCTTAGTCGCTTTTGCTATTCTACAAAGAGCCAGGCCATTGGTGTCTTTCTTGGCTTGACTGTTTCTTGCCAATCCATTACTTCCCAGCACAGGAGCCCATTGGAGAGGAGACCTAGGTGCCTCCCGTTCATGGCCCTGTAGAAAAGTCAAATGTCCCACACCAGCTTTGCTATGGACTCTTTTCACCTATAATGGGCCACATCTTTGGCTCTATTTTTTCTTCATTTACATAAAATAAATGGAAATAGAGCTGACCGACCCCATGGGGTGCTGGATGAGAATAAGTATCAAAGTGAGTTTTGTCATCAGTTAAATGCCATAAAAATGTTCAATGTAATGGCTGATTATTTTTCTCTAATCTCAAATGGATACCTAGAATGGGAAAGCTCCATCTTGGTAGCAGAAATTCATTATCTCTGAAAGAGTTTAATGGCTGCTGTGCAAATGAACTGGAGGAAGTTAAATTGTGGAATGGAAAGGAGCTGAGAAAAGTGAAATGAGTTGTGCATTAAATTTAGATAAACACAATTATGTGTAACTGGATTATCACGCTTGCAGTCAGACGCTGTACATAAGGCACCTGCGGTTTGATTAAAATCGATTCAGGTCCATGCGCTCAGCATCCTTGTAGGTATGGAGTTGTTCCTAAGCCACTGTCCAAGTTCACAAGGGGCAGGTGAGGAAATGTCTTATATCCAAGTCCCTTGCTGGGGAAGTTTAAAGGGCATAGAACGAGACCAACCAGCCCAAGAGCGTTCCAGCAAACTACCCATAGGCAGCTCCAGCTCTTTGACAGGTACAGCTTCCTTCTGAGTTTTGTCATTGCAACTGTAGCCAGGAAAGTGATCCCAGAGTCCAGCGGAGTCCAGTGACCTGGGTACTCTCTGGTGGGGACAGATGCCGCATAATCGATGACAGGTGGCATCTGGGAATGTTGGGGGCTGTACCTGTCTGCCATTCAAGTATTTATGGCCCTAGTGATGGAAACACCAAATCTCTTCGAACTCCTCTGTAGACAGAATGAGGCTTACCCTCTTAGCCCCACCTGAAGGCAGAGTTCCCTTCAGACTAGAAGCAAGCCCAGCCTCTGATCGTCCTGTGGCCACACTAGTGAGCACAGCCAGCCGGCCTGTGCCTGGCCTTGGAGGAGGACAGATGTGGAGAAACAGCTGTCAATTCCCAGTTAATTCCTGTCAGCATGTTTTTATTTTAAATGCAAAGCATCTTCAGGATTAAAATAAATGCTACCAGGTAGAGGGACCCATTAAACTCTGTTTTTTTCCCCTGGCTTGATCCTTTAATAACTATCAACTCAATGGATATACTAAGCCTTCTGGGTGATTTGAGATACACTGTATATTGTTTCTAAAGTAAGCTTTCTTTTTCTCCCTCTTTTGCTCCTCTCCTCTGCCCTCCTCCTCACCCCGCTCACAGGTTATCCTCATCCTGACGAAGCTGTACGACTTCAACTTGGGGAGCGTGACCGAGAGCTCACTTTGGAGGTAAGTAGGTTAGAGATTCTGAAGGAGCTACGGGGCTTGGCTCCCGTGAGAAATGCCAGCTAAGATGTCAGGAGGCCTGTCTATAAGGGAACAGAAGGTGTTCCCTCTCCTAGAAGCTCTCTTTAATGTCCCAGGTGGAACCGATGGCCCTGCCTGGGGATTGCCATAGCACTCTGCTTATCTCTTTTGTGGCTGGTCACACATTCTCCTTGGCAGTGTTGCTCCTTCTGTGTTCCTGGACTGTCACATTCTTCTTGACAAGTGCAGTTGGGCTGGAGCAATTGGGGAGCATGCCTGGCTCAAGGAGAAACCTTGTGTCATTGTGGATAAGGGGTCTGCTGGGGGAGGGGTACTCAGCCCAGTGGGCCTGTTTTCAGTCCTTTGCAAGGTAAGGTGTAGTTTTCGAGGAGTCTGCACTTACAAGGACAGATGCACGTGAAATCAGGTCTGTGCCATGACTTTCATGATCCTGAGCATTTGTGGGCTCCTTCCTCTAGAAAATAATATTAGAGTATTTTATTTTTATTTTTTATTTTTTTAAAGATTTTATTTATTATTTCCAGAAAGAGAGGAAGGGGGGAGAGAGGCAGAGAGGGAAAGAAACAGAGAAACACCAATGTATGGTTGCCTTTCACCTGCCTCCAACCACAGACCTGGCTTGCTACCTGGTTATGTGCCCTGGCTGGGGAATCAAACCAGCGACCTTTGGGTTCGCAGGCTGACACCTTATCCACTGTGCTACCAGCCAGGGTCTAAAGAGTATTTTATGAGTGCATCGGTACAAAGACAAATGTATTAAAACATGTTTTAGCCTCAAGTCTCATGTTTTGTTTTGACTTTAAAAAGAAAGCACTGTCCATAGTGTGTGCTAGGCAAGTCTGCCCTGGTGGGCCATGGCGCACAGGGACAGGGATAAGGCAGGTATGAGTAGGTTAAGTTGCACAGGGCTGGCATGGAACTATGCACCTAGTAGCTTCTCTGCACAGGGAACACCTGCATGCTTACCCTTCCATATCCCTCCGTGCACACACACACACACGCACGCTCAGGTTCATAGTCATACTGCCTTCAGTCACACAGGGTGGCAGCTCACTTCATCAGCCACTGTCCTTTTGTAGCTTACACTCCATTATTATTCTGCCCATGGAACTCAAGAGGCCAGGTGTATTTCCTGTTGACCTTGTCCTTTGTAAACACTGGGGAGGGTGCTGTCACAAAAGGCCATTCACTTGGCTGCGCCATCGCCTGGGAGCCCTGTGCTGAGGGTTTCCGGGCTCCTGGAGCAGAGAGGTCTGGGGTGTGAGTGTCTGCACCCCTGGCTGCTTCTTCACCTGACATGTTTGTTTGCAGAAGACTGTCCAGGGCCCCTCTGCCAGGAAGAGGGGCAGTCACAGCACCTATTACATATTTAGGGGTTAATTGCTCCTATGGGCTGGGGTCTGCCTCCGTGTGCACAGGATGTCCGAAACGGAATTTTGCTGCCCATTGAAAACTGGCAGAGGTATGAGTAACCATGAAAGCAGGCCTGTTTGCGTGCCTGCGGGCCCCAGGTGGTCGGAGCCTTGGAAACCTGCCCCTCAGGCCCAATCACGGTGATACCTTGTGACTCTTAAGCCTGACTCCATGCTGCCTGCCTGGTGCAAATAGCAAAATGAGCCAGGAAATCCTGCCTTTACAGTGTTTCAGCCCAGTGTTTCAGGGAAGCTTGGTGGCCAGGCAAAGTCTGGGAGCTGAAGCCAGGTGCCGAATGCTGGAGACTTTTACGTGATCCAGTGTGTGTGTGCCCCGTGGTCGTCAGCCAGCATGAGTACTGGTGTGCACTTAAGACAGTAGATGGAGTGGCCCTAAGGGTACCCCGATGTCCAGTCATAAGGATTCAAGTCCCAGTTTGCCCTGCTCCCCACCCCACTCCCCCAAATGCTCTGTAACTTTGGGGACTTGATTTTACCTCTCTCTCTGACTGTCCTAGGGCAGCCATACAGAGTACCACAGCCTGGGTAGCTTATAATGCCAGAAATGTATTCTCCCCCAGTTTGGGAGGCCAGGAGATGGAAATCAAGGTGTCTCTCAGGGAGGCCTAGGAAGAATTCTATTTGCCTCTTAAAGCTTCTGGTGGCTGTCAGCATCCCTTGTGGCTGCATGACTCCAGCCTCTGCATGGCTTTCTCCTCTGTGCTCATGTCTTTTCCTCATTTGTTCCTTTAAGGACACTTGTCATTAGATTCGGGATCCACCAGGATAATACAGGAAGATCTAACCTCAAGATCCCTAATTATATCTGCAAAGAAGACTGTGTTTCATATAAGGTCCCCATTACAGGTTCTGGGGGTTAGGACACGGGCATGCTTTTTCTGGAGGGTGGGGAGTACCATTCATTCAATCCATTTCACTCTCTGAGTTTCAGTTTCCCTGAATGGAAGTTGTTTATAGTACAGAAGCTACCTTTGCTCCAGCCACACTGTCCTCATGTTCCTCATATACATCAACATGTTTTCCCTAGAACCTGGCTCTGGTTTTCTATCAGGGGCCAGCCGGCCCTCACTTTCTTCCCCTTCTTGTTCACCTACTCAGTGAGGCCTGGCCCCAGGGCTTTATGTTCCAGCACTCATTAGGACTTCTCACCTTCTGGCATGTTAAATATTTACTCACTGATTTATTTATTTTCTGCCTATACCCACTTACATCTAAGCATGTAGCAAGGATACTTTTTGAAATTTTCATTTAATGCTGTATCCTCAGTACCTAGAAAAGTATCTGGCAAACAGGAAGGTCCTAAACAATGTTTGCTCAATAAATAAATTAATGGATGGATGGCAAGGATTCAATGAGATGATAAATGAACAAATAGGACAGTAATTCACATGCAGGAAGTGCCCACTCAATTGTAATAATTAATTATAGCTATAACCCTGTGTGTTTGTGTAGTTTTCAATTCATTATTGACTTTGTTTATAAGGATCCATTGATGGAGGGGTCCATGTGATGGAGATTATAAGGCACCAAGGGCGTATATGTTGTGTTATCTAGGACATAGCAGAGACTTTCCAGGGGTGATGACAGGGGACCAGGAAGGAAGAAGAGGGATTTTGAATGGTGTCCTTTGTGCTAACTGAAGGGAATTGGAATGCCAATTTTACCTAGTTAAAGGTGTTCTGTAGAAGACAAGATTTTCTGAGGTGGATGTTGGAGTGATGGGTGGCATAAAATTTGGCAAATGGAAGGTGGGAAGATGTTGCTGGTGTAGGGGGAAGGCCAGGGCTGCAGAAGAGAAGGGAGCCAGACATGAGGTGGGAGGGATATTTTGGGCCAGATAGGAAGTGTGGGGTTTCTCCTGGTTCACAGAAGGGCCACGCCCAATGGGGTTCCTCACAGCAGAGGTTACTGATAACAGATTCCATGTGGTGTACCCTTTTAGGGGTTTGAAAAGCTGGTGGGTGTTATGGGCTTCCTGTCTGGATAAACGTTACATGGGAATGTATTTTTGTTTTTGTGTTGTGTTTCAGCAGGTTCATGGGTCAGATAAATCCTTGCTTAGGAACCTGGATGGAGTCCAATTGCAGAGAGGGACTGTTCTTAAATCTTGTGGGAATTTTTTAACGTGCTGGGGGCCTTCCCAAGTGTCTTCTAACTTTTTATTTTCTTCCCTGCTCAGTCTTTAAAGATCCTGTCTCTCTCTCTCCTTTCCTGTACTGATGATGATGCATTTTACAGTTAGAGCCTAGAGCACTATGATCATCCTGAGTAATACAGTGTGCAGAGAAAAGAAACTAATTTAAACATGCACCCTTTCGGTTTCATGATTTGGCCCAACATGCTTAACTGAGTTGAAATTGAATTTGGTGATTCTTCAATTTTCTGCGTAACGGAGGAGCCTGGAGCAGTAGCTGTCATGACAAGATGACATTCCTTGGCAGGTTACACTGTGATATAATTATTTGCCTTACTGGATTAATAATTCAGAGGCCATCTCCTTCGAAATAGACAAGACTGTTCGAAAGCGTTTAGTGATGCAGCAGCATCTCGGGTCTTTGTCACACTCTTTCTGAAACTTCTTGGTGTTTTTTATATGGGAGGTCATTAAAGTTTTGTCTCCATCAGTAGAAGAAGGGCCACGTAAATCACCATTAGGACAACCATCTGTTGGCATCTCCTAGTCAAATACCATTTCACATACAGGATTTCAAGCTTAGAGAACTAATGAGGTTAAAGGCTGTCTCTTTCAAAAGAACCAGGGTTTTACTTCCGGAGTGTTTTCAGCTCATAGGGTGTCAGGCTTGGGGGCTGCCCACGAGGGGACTGAGAATCGGGCCTCGACTCTGTTAGATTTGATAGGAGCCTGACTCAAGGAGGAGTGAGGAGTCAAGGTCAGGAGGTTCAGCATCCATCCATTTCCTTCTCAGCAAAGTATTAAAGTTGGCTTGGCTTCAAGTTCATGCTTTTCCACTTAGCCACACGGTGACCTTGAACAAGTTTCTTCACCTCTCTGTGCCTCCATTTCCTTATCTACACAATGAGGATTATGCAAACACCAACCTGGTAGAGTGGTTGTGATATGTCAATAACATGAAATATGTGCATTTCCTAGGAAAGTGCCCGGCAGAGAGGGCTCTGCGTAGCACATGCTCCGGAAGAATTAGTCACCATCATGTGATCCACCAGCAATTGAACTGCTTCTCCATGCTAGTCCCTTTACCAACTCTGTCTTGTTCTTTGCAGCAAACTTGAGAGTGGGGTGTCACCAGCCCCATTTTACAAATAGAAACGTTGAACATTTAAAGGGTTAAATGACTTGCCACAGGTCATGCAGTGAGTAAGTTGAGGGAAGGAGGGGCCCAGGCAGAGTGTCATACATCTAAGAGTAGGGACACTCGCCAGCTCCTGATCTTGAGCTTTTTCCATTGTGCCCCATGTTCTTCTACATGGAAACTGCGGCTGCATAGAGATGACCCTTTGTTCATCTCTCTCCTATTCCCAATGAAAATAGGCCAGTGGCACCTGGTATGCAGGTAGCAGGGACTCAATGACAGGGCCATGCTCTCCCTCGTTTCTGTGACAGCAGCCTGTAGCATGTGCTTTGGTGCCATCTTCATGCTCCTCTGCAAACACAGGTGCCTGTATTTCCGCCTCATTTGCTGACACTCACGGTCCTTGGTTTTGGAGCAACAATGCCACACTTTTCTCTGGGAGTAGAAACTACGATAAAGCCAATTATTCCACTGCCTGAGGTTCCTGAGTCTTGTGTTTTGAACACAAGTCATGGTTGAGATTTATGTTTCTGACTGGCACATCGCTTCTGGGACTCAGCTCTGTGTGTCTTAAACATTGACACTCGGACTGAGAAACACAGTCTTCCCTTAAAACAGTGTGAGGAACTAATTTCTGGAGCAAGGTGAGCTAGTAAGCAACTGACCAGCTTCTATCTGTCATCCCAAGTGCTACTTTCTAGCAGAGGGCCCTGAGTGTCAGTTTATGATCATGAGTTTCCCTGCGGATTTCCCGTTGGATAAGGGATCCTCACGATGCGAAATGAACATGTAATTGTGGAGGCAGAAGAGGAACCAGGATATATTCCAATGGATGCTTTCTCTCCATTGCTATCTCACCTTGGTTCTTCTTTTCCCTCTTCCCTTGGCTCCATTTCATTCACTCCTAGCCTAGCAGCATGCAGTAAATTCTGCTCTTTGATAAGCAACCAGGCTCAGCCATTAGTCTGCCTGCCTGTCCTCGGGGGCTGCAGAGCAAGGGGCTTCAGATACAGCATTTCCTTGTTTTAGGGTGTTTAATGGAGCGCACCACTTCCCAGGCACATTCTCCTGGACACCTTTCCTGACCCTCCTCTGCTTGCAGCTAATGCCACAGCCCTGCGGCATGTTGTGATTTGCTCCTAGCCTGGGAAGCTCTCAAGAGCAGGGGGCATGTACCTTTCTGATTTCTGGATCTACAGAGCCTATCCCTTGGGCGACACTAAATAAGGGCTTCGAGAACTGAGCTGGCATTCCAATAGCCCTGCACCAATCGCAGCCCAGCCCCGCCTTGCCCTGTCACTTTCCTTGTATTGAGTTGTCTCAGCCTCCTGTCACTGGGGAATCCTGTGACTTTTCATCTGCTCGGCAAGCTGTTGCCTGGACCATTTATTTCCTCCCCTAATTGTTCTGTCAGTGACCTTTCTGGGGGATGCTATGTTTTTGTTTTTAAAAATAGGAACTGGAGACCTTTTGGATTTATTAATATTTTGTTTGCCAAGAAAACCCTGATAATAATTGCTGAGACTTCCCAGAAGTTATTAGTTTACAAATTTTAATGACACTCATGATTTATTTATGTGCTTCCCTCCTTCTCCAGCTGTTCACCCCAATTCCTTGGTGGAATTCCTGTTGAATCGGAGTGAATTAATGGAAACAAAACAGCAGATTGGAATGCCTTTTTTTTTTTTTTTTTTTGGCTAGGTGGTTAATTAAAAGCCTTCCATCCTCTTTGTTAGTCTCTTCACATGTGAGGTCCCGGAGGCTGGGCTGGTGCAGGCTGTGAAGTTTTTCCTGTAGAACTGGGGCTTTCTTCTTTTTTGCTTTCAATGGTAATAAACCTGGTGAAAACTCCTGAATGGGTCAGCGAGCATTCAATTGAACAGATATTAATTGAGCATCCATATATGAGTAGCCCCGTACTCACTGCTGGAAATGCAGAATAAGTGTATTCTGATTACTCTCATCAAGGTCTGTTTAGTTTGGTTGACAGGTGAGATTAATGTACGTAGGAAACCGTATCAGACATATACAGGAATGTATATGTATGAGGTCTGTCCCAAAAGTCATCGGCCGTGCAAACTGTTTGAATTACATTAACATTGGCTTGATACTTTGGGGCCAGGCCTCCTGTAAACCAAATACAGAGCATTCGGCAATGAGTCACCCTACTTCAGAAATACTTATATTTTTATTATATCGTCCTACCTCCTTCTATAAAAGATGCAAAGCCATTTTAGGAATGAATAGAGAACTGGTCAATGTGCACACATATTTCATTCTGCTGTTTAATAGACATTTTTCCATTAGGATGGGAAACTGCCAAGAGGAAACACTGTTTCATATAGTAGGGTTTCCTGTAGGTCTCAGAAACACCCAGGAACAGATGGGATTGAGTATGTGCTGTGGTTAAAGGAGCGGGTTCTGGGTTCTAAGGGTCTAGATGGGAACCTCGGATGTACTGCTTACTAGCAGTACCACCTTGAGCAATGTTTTAATTTCTCTAGGGGCCACCTTTGCTTAGGCACATCGTGGGGTTGACAGCAAGACCCGTCTCATAGAAGCTTCCAGAGGATTTGGTGAGCTGATGCATCACATGCAAAATGCCTGCAGTCCAGCCATTACTTAATATAATCATTAGTGCTTGTTTATAGGCTCATGTTCCCCCTGGCCCGGTAGCTCCTGCCAGCTCCAGATGATGGCTGTGCTGATACGGTTAGGAGGGTGCGATGCAGAACGCGTCTAGAATCACAAGCACACAATGCCTGGAAATGATCCATTTCTATGAAGAGAAAGAACTCTGGAACCTTCTTTTTCAGACACTCTTCTGGGCTTAGCAAAAGTGTTAAGTTAATAGACTTCTTGGTTTTCCTACACCAGAGGAAGATAAAGATGATTTTGCATACAGGATGCAAAACATACAATCTAAGTCCCCCTAACAGAGTGCAGAGTTAACGCATTCATGACCGGTGTTTTTATTTTAAATGCAACTAGGAGGGGACGTAAGCCCATTGAAGAGTTTTGTCCACCTCTCAAATAATTAGCATGGCAGGTAGGGTGCGATCAAGCATGATTCTCAAGTTTGGTGTGTCCTAAGAATTATTTGTGGAATGAGTTAGAAATCTAGATTCCTGGGTCCTACCCAAGAGATTCCAATTTAGTAAGGCTGGGCATTAGGATATATAGTCTTCAGAGCTCCGTGGTAGATTCTTATCTTCAGATAGTGTTGGGAACCTCAGAGTTCAGAGAACACCTGGGTTCGAAGCCCATCTCAGTTGCTAATGAACTGGATCACTCACATCATTTTTTCTTTCCTCGTTAGATGAAATGTTCTCTCAAGTCTCTTTCAACTCCAAGTCCACAGACTCTAGCAACTTGAAAAATCAAACAGGAAGCAGGCACGTTAGGATTTATGATGCCCAATAGATAACGCCCATGCCTGAGCACACCATCCTCCCTAAAAAAATTAGTGCCAACAACATGGATGTGCTCTGCTGAAGTTCTGTTCACTGATGGAGAGTGCCCGTTAGCCAGTGTTAGCTACAACACCTGTCCAATCTACTTAATTTAAACTCATTAAAGATAAGGCCCATCATTCAATCTATGAAAGTCTTTGTTCTAAATAATAGATTGAGGAAGGAGATTGCCCCAAATATTGAGCCCTCAGAAGAGAGAGAGAGAGAAATATGGATGCTAGAAAAGCAGATCTGGATTACAGATTTAATACTTTCTTATTATGGGAAATGGGGGTTCTTTTATGACCTAGTCTTTTTTCTTCCAGTAGGGAGGCCCCGTACATATATAAATCTTGATTTTTGTCCAGTGGCTGAGAGAATGTAACACTTTACTGTGACTCCTGTCTGTTGATTATTTTATGTTGCCTTCTCTGTCCTCCAAGTGCAGTGCCATTTTTATCACAATCATAAATTACCCTACCACTTGGAAAAGGGGTGTGGAATTTTACCTATCCCTTTTCACAGCCTGAGCTTCCTCTCATTCGCTCAGAGGTAGATTCATTAGCCTTCTAATGAAGTTAATAAGTCACCAGGATCAGACAATCCCTTCTAAAATAACATTGATAAATGGATGCATTTTGGTATCCTCTAAGGTAAGCTTTAATTTATTTCTCTGCCAGATGTCCATGTGCATGAAACCAAGCTAGGTGAGCCCTTAGAATGTGGTTTGAACTCCCCAAAAATATAAAAAAAGGGAAGTTTTCAATTCACACTGAGCCTATTTCCAGGCTTATAGGAGAATATAGTTTTACATCCCCCATTCCTGCTTATGGTATAATGACTATAAAGATGAGGTAGTTGAGCTTTCATAGTTTCTTTCTCATCATTTGGTGGCCAATTACCTTATTGGACATAGACTATAAATGTCCGTAGGAGGCTTCTGGCAGCTCTCCTGCCAAGACCGCTGCCCCAGACATTATTGAAGGAGCAATAAACTGGTAAAAGGCCTCTTTTCTCTGTCACATGTCTGTGAGGCTCTATTTAGGAGTCACTGAACGTAAAAAGGGAGCATTTTACATCTTGCTGTTGCTTCTAAAGGTTGGGTGCCCAAGTTAAAGCTTTAGTCTTAAAACGCAACATGGTAGAGTTGATCTTTTAAAAGATCCTTCTTTCAATGGCACTAATATCTTAAATTGGTGTCATATGGTAGTCACTGTTGACAGGAACACATGATCAGCTCATATTTCTGGGAGGAGTGGGTGTCTTGTATAATCAAGTGTTCCATTTTGCAAGTGGAAAAACTTGAGGTTTTGAATGGGCTGGTGGTCTGTGATTTCAGATCTGGGACCCAGATGTAGGTCTCTTCATTCTCAACAGCACTGTGCTCTTGCTGTTACATTAGTAATCCCTCTTTCCTGGCCTTCTAACTGGGCAGCCATTCCTATTTCATAAGATGTCTATGTCTAAGGAGCTGCTCTGGGGAATGAGTTAAAAAGTCCAAGTGACTTTTTAATTCTGGTAGATCATGAGAATCAGCTGGAAAATATAAGAAAAGCCAATTTCTTGGGTCTTATTCCAAATCTACTGCATCAATTTCTGGGGTCACTATCTGGGAACTTAGAGTTTTAAAGAACTCTTCACTTGGTTCTAATGTGTAAGCGCTGGTCTAAGACTCTCTGGCCGTGTCTGCATCTGAAAGGTCCACGAAAACTTGTTTTGGGGACTCTTTTCCCAGCATAGCACCTTTTTCTTTTACCCAGGTTCCTCACGGCTGGCTCAGAATGACAGGCAGAAATTCATTTGTGCAAAAATCCACAGTTGCACCCTTATCTTTATAAATGACAACCATAAAGGTTAATAATTGGAATGAGCTCTGGCACTAATTAGTTCACATGCTGTCAGCATCAGGCTTGTTTAATTGGGCAATTAACATTGATTTTAGAGACCGGTGACATAAGAGAGTGGTTATAGGTGTGCTCTCCATGGAGTTATGCTTGAGATAAATCCTATGAGGGTGAGCTGGCAGCTGGGAATCTTGGCCCCATGCGGGATCAGAGAGCATAACCAGTGGGACATGGTTTCCAAGTGACTTCGAAAGGCTTTCTATTCATAAGTTTTGGCTACAACCAACAGAAATCACACTAACTTAGGCAAGCTACAGGATTTGTTGGAAGGACACTGGTAAGCTCAACATCTGGAGGAAGAGATCATGACAAAACCCTAGGTCTGACAAAAATCTATGGCCTCTCTTGAGACCATGCTATGTCATGGCTCACATGCCGTTATATGCAACTATCTTCACTGTGATTTAAATTCCTGAGAGAATTCAAGGGACTACTTGAATAAAGTAATCAAAGCAGTAGCTGTGTTCAGGGATGAGTATTTCTTGGCCTCAGCTGGCCCCCTTGTTCATTCCCATGCAGGGAAAGACTGGAATCGATCAGAAGAAAGCTAGGAGAGGGCTCTGGGGATTCCAGGTCAGTAGCCTTCACAGATATCACATGCTCTCAACGGACAGGTGGCTTACAGTTAAATTTGCAAAATTTTAAAGACCATCCTTTCAATTGTACTCTTGATTTAAGAGATTGTCATGAAGGTATTATGGGTCTGGGATGTGCTAGGGGTTTTATTCATCAACATATCACTTAAAACAATCCTGAAAGGAATTATCCCACCTTAGGCTATGGCAGCCAGCAGGTAATGAAGATTAAGTCTGGCCTTAGGCCTATAAAATTTCAATGTCCATGATTGTCTCACTTGGCCATGCTGACTCCCCAAATAGTCTAAATCCAGGGTTGGGTAGTGAGCATCTTCTCAGTCCTGGGCAGATGCTGATGATTAGGTGTAGTGATATACTTTGCTTCTTTTCCCCTTATCTTTTTATGCCCACTACAGGTGTTTCTTTGTGGTCACCATGAGGCTTGCATAAAGCTTATCACAGCTTATTTTAAGTTGATAACAACTCCAATCGCATACAAAATCTCTACACTGTCACTGTGCTCCCATATTTTATGCCATTGATGTCAGAATTTACTTCTGTGTGTATTATTTATGCGTTAACGATTTTATGCTTATTGTTATTTAAATGCTTTTGCCTTTTAACTTTTATGCTACTGTTAAAAGGGAGCTGTACACCACCATTACAACATTGCATTATTCTGTATTTGTCTATAGATTTACCTTTACCAGTGGGATTTATACTTTCATATTTGTGACATTTATGTTGAGGCCTTCAGTATAGGAACATGGTACAAGTCTTCATTTATACAAGTCTTTGATTTTTTGTATCAGCATTTTGTAATTTTCACCATACCAAAAGAAGCTGTATGTATTTGTTAAGTGTGCATTTGAGTATTTCATTTCCTTTGGAATGGTTATAAGAGGTATTGTGTTCTAAATTTCATTTTCAAATGTTGATGGCTAATGAATAGAAATGGAAATGTGCTCGTGTGTGTGTGTGTGTGTGTGTGTGTGTGTTAGTCATGTGTCCTGTGACCTTGATCAACTCATTTGGTATTTGCTTCTGCATGCTTACTGTGGACATGGTGCTGTGCTAGGTGCCTGCTGTACGTTATGAAATACATTACGGAATAGAGTGAAATTCCCCAGTGGGGTCAATTCATTTAATGAGACTGGCTATGTGTGGTATCTGTGCTAAGCACTGGGGGCCATGTAAGGATGTAGAAGAGATTTTTTCCACTTTTAGGAACCTCCTAGAGAAAGAGGGGAGCAGTAGGGAGAGAGAGGGAGAGAGAGGGAGAGAGAGGAAGGACACAAAGGGAAGTGAGAGAAAGGGAAGGAAGGGAGGGAAGGAGGAAGAGAACACAGACCTTCCACATTATATTACAGTATGAGATCAATATAACAGAAAAACTTTGATGGGTAATGTGAGGGACTGGGCCCGCTAGATAAATAGATTAAAATCCAGGAGGGGAGAATGACCAGACCAAGTTTAGAGTATGATTAGGAGGAGGCCAGTGGAATTGAAGGAGGAGACTGGACAGGAAATGACAATCACATTGGGGAAGACTTTGATGCCTGATTGAGCAGTTAAGAACCTTTTCTGTTGGGTAGAGAGGAAAGAGCAATTGTAAAGTGACAGCTATGTTTTAGAAAGATGTGTTTAGAAAGTGATTTAGTGGGAAAAAGTTGTAGGCAGGGAGTCAGTTGTGAGAGAATCATGACATTTGTATTGCTTTTTCCCTCTTAGCCATCCATCCATCCATCCATCCATCCATCCGTGTGTGTTTTTGTGTGTGATTATTTATCTTCCTACCCTTATAAAATGTCCACTGCCCTGGCTGGTGGCACAGTGTATAGGCGCTGGCCTGTGAAACCCAAAGGTTGCTGGTTTGATTCCCAGCCAGGGCACATAACCGGGTTGTAAGCCAGGTGTCCAGCCAGGCCTGTAGCAAAGGCAGGTGAAAAGCAACCATACATTGTTGTTTCTCTTCCTCTTTGCCTTCCTCCCTTTACTTCTCTCTTAAAAATAAAAAATAAAACCTAAAGAAAAAAAAAGTCCAAGTAGCTGATGTTTCATGGGTCAGGAATGAAGAAGGCATGATGCCTAAGCTTAAAGCTCCCTTCCTTGAGGGAAATCAGAAACTTCCTCTGTACCCCTTTGCTCTGAATCTCTTCCTAGCTTTCACATGTCCAGTGGATTCTATACCACTGGAGTTAAGGTATGGTGACTGGCCTGTGGAGTCAAACATGGTGAGGGGTCATTAGGAACCAGGCATGCTTCATTGACTTACTGTCTTCAGACACAGGTCAGACTACAGCATTTTGAACGCTTGGGTCAGAGGGTAAAGGCAGTGGCCTGCCTTATTAAAGCTCATTCCACTTCATTCCTCTACCTGTGCTCAATGTGAGGCTATGGGAGGCAGGATAGTCACGATGCAAACTGAGGAATTTGGAATTCATGCTAATTCTGATTCACTTTGATACTTTAAAAAAAAAAGTTTTATTTATTATTTGTCAGAGACAGGGGAAGGGAGAGAGGCAGAGAGGGAGAGAGACATCAATGTATAGTTGCCTTTCACCTGCCTCCTGGCTGGAGACCTGGCTTGCAACGTGGTTATGTGCCCTGACTGGGAATCGAACCAGTGATTTTTGGGTTCAAAGGCTGGCGCCTTATCCACTGTGCCACCAGCCAGGGCTGCTTTGACACTTTGATACCTTACATTGGCATGTTCTTTCAATGTAAGCTTGGATTCTCTCAGACTTGAAAATTGAGATATTATATAAGATTTTGATCTGGCCAACAAGAGAGAAACAATGAGTTTATTAAGCTTCTAAGTTTTTTCTCTTTTTGCATATTTAAAATTTTAAAAATTTAATTTTTTCCATTACTGCTTATTTCCCCCACACCTTCCTCTACCCCCACCTACATTCTCCCCACCCCTGCGGTCACTACGCTATTGTCCATGCCAATGCGTTCTTTCTCTTTTCTCCCCTTTTTACTCACTCCCTCCACCCATACCCCAGCCCTTCCCAGAGCTGCCAGCCTGCTTTCTATCTATGAGTCTGTCTCTCTCTTTTCCTTATTCAGTTTGTTTGTTATAGTCCACATGTAAATGAAATCATATGGTACTTGTCTTTCTCTGACTGGCTTATGATGCAATACTTTTACTAATAAAAATAATTTTCCAAAGCTTGAAAATGAAGAGTGTTATTTAAAAATAGCCTCCATCTTCAGTCCTGTTTAAAATCATGTTTAAGTTTCAGCATATGTGCGCCTACACGCTGTTACCTATATATTTTACATAATTGGGGTTCTCTTTTATAAATAATTTTATTTCCTATTTTCTTATAACCCATGACTAAGCAGTTTTCAATGTTATTCAAAATGTTTTGCAAATATAATTTCAATGTTTACATAACAGTACCTTATATTGCTATTCTGTAATTTACTTAACTATATTCATTCCGTTATTTTTGGAGTTTTAGATTTTTTACAGTTTTTCACAATTTTAAAAATGTTGTAATGAATATCTAGATATAGAAAAAAAATTTGGTCTATATTTTACATCATTTCCTTAGGATAGACTCTCGAGAAATTTTAAGACTCAGTATACATAGTCAAGTTGGTTACGAGCAAGTTGTGTTTCTGAAGCTTCTTTGCTGGGATAAAAATATTTGATATTAAATGAGAAAAGCTGATGTAGTTTGTGGCATTTATCTATGTGTATGGTTTATGCATATTATAGATATATGCCTACATTCTTTAGGGTCATTATCATATCTAACATTTTATAAAATTTTTGGAACAAGACTTGGGTAATAAGACTCTTGAGAGTGATGTATTTATTCCCAGACTCCAAGAAGGACATGCAGATCTCCTGCTGACTGAGAATATCCAGGCTCATCTGATGGGATAGAATGAAAACAATAACAGTCATGTCAATAATAATAGCTGTCCCCAGTAGGTGCTGGACGCTGAAGGCCTTTACATCTGATTAACCCTTCCCCCAGCCTACTAGTAAACCAGTTAGGTAAATACCGCTGACTTCTGCATTTTATAGCTGAGTTTAAATAACTTTCCCAAGACCTTAGTGGGTGGGAGAGCTGGAATTTGGGTCTGAACCCTTGATTCTAGAGC
The DNA here is from genome assembly GCA_004026585.1 of Noctilio leporinus. Classification (NCBI taxonomy): domain Eukaryota; kingdom Metazoa; phylum Chordata; class Mammalia; order Chiroptera; family Noctilionidae; genus Noctilio; species Noctilio leporinus. Next base: position 101,524 of record PVIW01005379.1, read on the forward strand.
CCCTGGACTTCAAACTACTCCAGTCAGTCAGTAAGAACTGACCAAGATATGGGATTATTACTGAGGTTCCCATCTGTCTAAGATTTAGAACCCCTTTAGTGCAAGACCCTGGTGCAACACTCCTGAGAAGGAAGGAGGTTATAGGAAAACCCTTTCTGGGTTAGAGCCAATCTGTTATGGAAGCCCCAAGGGGAGAGGCATAGGTGGGACTCATCTCTTTTCTTTCTGTAAAGGTTTGGGATAGATCTTCGCTCCACATTTTTTTCTCACTCTCTTTAAAAAAGATTTTATTAATTATTTTTAGAGAGAGGGGAAGGGAGAGAGGCAGAGAGGAAGAGAGACATCAATGAATGTTTGCCTTTCACCTGCCTCCAGCTATGGACCTGGCTGGAGACCTGGCTTGCAACCTGGTTATGTGCCCTGACTGGGAATTGAACCAGCGACCTTTGGGCTTACAGGCTGGTGCCTTATCCACTGAGCCACCAGCCAGGGCCTCATTTCTCTTAATAACCCAGAAGGGCTTATGAATAGTTTACCTGTTCTGTACCTATCTTACCTGTATTTCCTGAGAATTACTAAAATCATAGACTCTGGTGCATTCTGCCTGGGTTCGAATCCCAACCCTGCCACTTCCCAGCTGTGAGCTTTGGTCAGTAACTTGCTTGGACTCCACTTCCCTATCTCTGAAGCAGGAGTAATGACAGGACCTACCTCAGTGGGCAGCTGGGAGAACACCTGGAGTTAATAGTGGTGACTGAAACAGTGTGGGCTCATAGTAAGCATGTGCTCTGTGTTGACTTCAGTTCTGGTCACAGTGGATCTGCCTTGGTCCTAATCCCTCAAGGCTCGAGGGAGGGCCTGTGCCTACCAGGCTTGTTCCCAGGTTTCCCAGAGACAATCAACGGACACTGTCACATACTGGGCCCCACAGGTAGAGCAGGGAGCACACCGACACACTGCCCGCTCCGTAGTGCTTCCTTCCAGTGTGGATGCAGACACTGATCAAATAGGTTCAGCTCTGGTTGATGGAAAGCAAGGCTTCCCAGACAGTGAGAGAGTGGGAACTCACCCAGCAGGAGGCTGAAGGGGGTAGGGGAAGCTTTCCCAGGCATATTACTTTTCCAAAGTTGCTCTAACAAAGAACCACCAACTAGGGGGCTTGCACCATGGGCATTTATTACAGAGGCTGGAAGTCCTTTAAGATCAGGGTGTCTGCAGGGTTGGTCCCCCCAGGGCTGTGAGAGCCCCTGTTCCAGGTCTCTGCCCTTCGCTCTGGTGGTTTGCTGGCCACCTGCCATGTCCTGGTTTTATAGACTTGTCAGCACATTTCTGCCTTCCTGTTCGCATATCTTTCTCCTTGTGTGTGTGTGTCCCAATTTCCCTTTTTTATAAGGTCAGTGGCTATATTGATATCCTTATGAATAGGGGTCTGGTGTCCCATAGGATTAGGGACCTACCCCACTCCAGGATGATATTATCTTAACTAATGACAGTGTTCCCAAATAGGACCACATTCTGAGGCACTGGACTGGACACTTAAATATACGAACTTTTCTGGTGTGGCTACAGTTTAACCCATAATATTAGGGGAGTACCCATAGCTGGGGCTGAAGGCTGAGGCAGAATTAACAGTGGCTGAGAGCTGGAGAAGAGAGAGTGGATACCATTTCAGGCAGGTCTGTGCAAAGATCCTCTGGTGGGTTGGAGGTTGTTTTTTCAAGAAGCCAGAGTAAGCCAGCATGGTCCATGAGACGTGGTGAGGTGGCAAGGGGCACACCCTGCGGTGTCTTGTCAGCCATTTTTAACAGTTTGGGTTTTACTTGGAGCACAAAGGGGGAAAATTAAAAGGCTTTAAGCAGGCCATGCCATCATTTAATGAATGCTTAAAAATTTCATTATTATTGAACTTTAACTTCTTTTTTTTTTTTTTTTAATTTTATTGTTGTATTCTTTTTTTTTCAAGGGATGACGTTTTAAATTATTTTTTAAAGGTTTTATTTATTATTTGTAGAGAGAAGGGATGGGAGAGAGGCAGAGAGGGAGAGAAGCATCAATGTATGGTTGCCTTTCACCTGCCTCCAGCTAAGGACCTGGCTGGAGACCTGGCTTGAGACCTGGCTTGCAACCCGGTTATGTGCCCTGGCTGGGAACTGAACCAGCAACCTTTGGGTTTGCAAGCCAGTGCCTTGTCCACTGTTAACTTTTTTATTACTTATTTTGTGTTATTGTGAATGGCACATTTCCCCTCCCTCTGTTTTGTTGTCTGCTTGCAACTGCTTGTGTGCATTTTTTTTTCCCTTGCAGTTTGTATGTTTCTTTTTGGGTGACTTGTTCTCCTTATCATTTGGTGCACGTTTTTAAAATATACAAACTGAAAATGTTGTTAAGTCTGATGTCAATATTTCCCTCATTCCGTTTTTTACCCATTATAGTTCTTTCCCATAATTTTACATTTTGTAAATAATTAAATTTGCTAAAATCTTTATTTAGAAAAATCACATTTCTTCTTAGTTTTACTTGTTGAGATTGAAGTGCTCTCACCTTTTTAAACCTGTTTTTACGTAGCAGCGGATCCATCTCTTAGATGGGAAATGTGAGATAGATAACAGTGGTTGAATAAGCGGTGGCATTCATTTGGGAAAACGTCTGTTTGTTTTGTGATCAATGATCTCATCAAATCCTCCCTCCAAACCACACAGAGTCAGTACCATTCTCCTTCCCTTTTTGCAGATGAGGAAACTTGAGATTTTTAATAAAGTGAGCCATCTGCAGAAGTTGACACCGGTGGGCTTGATCTCTTGAACCCAGATGAGAGGACTCATGACTTATTCATAACCCAGACATTTCTCAGCGGAAGCTTTGAGTGGTGACTTAGGTCACTTGCACCCATTGCTGCCGAGCTGGGCACCGACTTTGCAGATGGAAACTGAGGTGTTTCCAGCACAGGAAACGCTGTCATAATGCTGCTCCAGCCAGGCTGCTGCCTTGCTTTCCAACATCCTTGCCTGTGTTCACGCCGTGTCTCACTCTGGACGTCCCTCTTCCCTCCCCCTGCTCACGTTTAGGACATAGGTTCTACTTTCTTCTAGAGACTTCCTTGAGCACCCAAGTCCACCACCTTCTCTCTCTTCTGAGTCCCTTAGAATTTGCTTTTCTACCCACTTGCCTGCTACTTGGTCTTACCGTGTGTGGTTTCTTGAGGTCACCCACAGCACCTGGCTGCCTGCTTTCGGCATCATACATGCTCAATACCTGTCTCTTGGGAGTGGGATCTACCAGTTTCTTCCTCTGGGATCTTGGGAGCCTGTGCAAAGCCCCAGTGGGTCCAGCAGCCTCAGGTCCTGCGGGCACTAGGGGTGCCAGACCCTCCTCCAGTGGCTTGGTTCTGGGACTCCTTGTGCTCCCACAGCCAGTTTTGCACTGACAGTGTTTTCTGCTCCATAGCATGTCCTCTGTCACAGTTCGATGCTATCGTGTGGGGGAAATGGCTATTTTGGAAGGGTGGCATGTGTTGGAAGCCAGCCAGCTGATATCCGAGGACAGCGCACAGACAATGCCACAGTTAATCCAACTTCACTGGAGATTTTGAGACTGTTGCCCAGCTGTTTTTCAGGACGGACAGAAGGGACATTTCCAAGAGATTGGGGGATAGATGGAGACAAAATGTACTTGGGGCAGTTACCGTAATTGTTAGCCTATATCGAATGGCCACTGAGGGCAAGGAATAGGGGCTTTTTGACACGACCTGTAATCCGAGCATCCTGAGGGCAGAATGCAGGCCCTGGGGATGGTGTGATGTGGGTGGGCTGCCACGTGGGTGTGGGAACGCTGCGGGGCTTTCTGGCTTTGTGCTCCGGCCCAGAGATGTCAGGAATTGTTACGTATTCATGAAAACCTTAAAGGAAACAATTTTCCTTTAAAATCTTTTTCTTTGCCAGGAATACGTGGGCAGACGGACCTGTCCAGCCTGGGACATCTCGGGCAACCTCACTGACCTTTTCAAACACAGGGGTACCGAGGCCACGGTTGGTCCTTTCGGGATTCAGCTCCCTCCTGTCGCCAGTGCACCCCTGGAGTAGTGACTTGTGTTAAGTCGGCTTCTGAACGTTTGTCCATCAGGACCTCCCTGCGTGACAGCTCTCTTCCTTGCACGGCCCTCACCTTCTTTCTTACCTCCCATTTTACCTGCCCCTTACCACATTTTCACATGCCTTTTTTTATTTTTATTTTTTGTACCTTTTATTTCTTCAATCTAAGCATCTCTGCTCCAGACAGGTGTCACTGGGTCATCCTATCTAAGAAAGGTTTTCGGGCTGACAGGGCTAATCATGGCCATGTAGGGGTTCTTTCTTCCTTTCACTCCTGTTTCTTCTTCTCCACCGATCTTAGGCTCATTGAGATCAGGGGTCATGTTTGTATCATGAAACATGCTTTCTCACCGCCAAGCACTGTGCTTGGCACCTGACAGGAGCCATGTGGTACGAGGGAGGAAGTGGGGAAGGGAGGCAGGCAGGCCAGGATCTACAGAAGCCAGGGCAGGCAGGCAGACATGAGATTTCCAAATCCCTGAATGTCCGTTCTTAACCTAACTCCTGTAGGTCTCTTCCTATAGTCAATTCTCTTAGGTTGCTGATATTTCATGCTAGGAGAAACATATCAACAAGCCTGCTCTACAGGTTGTAGAGAGGAGAAAAGTCAGGCTCAGAGAAGGGAAACGACCTGCTTCATAGCACTTGGTTGGAACAGGAGTTTCGAACAAAATCAAAAGCAGTACACTTTCACACAGAGAGGCGGGCAACCCCGGCTGATCTTGGGAGTTCAGTCTTGAGGGATTTGTGACTAAACCCTTTGCTTCTTAGAGGAACAATGGAAGAAGCGGGCCACTTAACAAATGAAGGCAAGCAAAGGCCGGGCTCTCACCGGGGAGAAAGCTGTGAGTCTGTGAAAGGTCCCAGAGAGACCTTGAAAAAAGAGGGCTTTGTTCTTTCCCTCAAGTGAAACTACACACTGAGCACAATGCACCTGACAGTGGAAGTCAGATTTTGCCTCAGGGCAGACCAGGGTGGAAGCCTGGCTCCTCTTTTGCCCTCTTTGTGGGCAAGATGTCAATGCACAGAGTCTGGCACAGAGGCTGGCTGACCGCTGCGCTCCTGTCTTTGGTCACAAGTCTGTTTGGGAGGAACATGTGTGGGGATCAGACAGTGGTACTTTGTTCCCTGCCCACATTCAGCAGTTTGGGTTGGGTACCTCGTGTGTATTCGGGAAATTTGAAAAGGAAGGGAGCAAGGAGATACACTGAAGACACAGCTTAAACAGTGAGCGGTGAGTTAGAGAAAAAGGCTGGATGGAGAAGGGACACAATTGTGCTGGCTCTTCTTGAAGAAATGAGCTGAAGTTTGACCATGTTCAGAGTCAGGAACTTGAGGCATTCAGGCCTGAGCAAGAAGAAACAGGCAAAGATTAAGGCAAGGAGGTAGGGGTTTATGTAACAGATGTTCATGACTAGGGAGGTAGAGAACTAGCAGGATGGATCTGTAATTATGGGAAAATATATGTTATTTCTGTAAAACAAACTGTGTGTTGAGTGCTCTTTAAGGACAGATGTATTGGATTTATTGACCTGGGAATTCTTTAGACTAGCCAGAATTGGGAATGCTTAGTTAGGACCCTCAGTAATTGTTATGTTTACACGTTGAGCCCTTGAGGTAAAATGAATTTAGGTGCTTTGTTAGGCTGTGGGAGAGGATGATTCTGGTGCTCCCAGGAACCTGAGCTTGGACCCTGGAAACCTCAGTTACTCCCTGTAAAACCATGGGCATTCATGACCTCTTGAATCCTCACATACTGTTCTCATTCTGGAGAAGGGAAACGCAGTTTACTTCAGAAGGTTAATCAAACTAATCTTGGCGTGCCTGTGATACACGTGTGGGTATTCACTTCTACTTTTTCTCTCCATGGTTTGGGAAGGGTGGGCCCCAAGTGCTTGAGGAACTCACATTTTCTGAATCGCTATTTCCCAACTTGTTTGCCTCAAATCTCTTTTAGAGTATCTCAATTTTGCATTTGTACCTGTGACACTGTTTTTATTATTGAGTTTTTTTCAGTGTACTTAAATATGAGTAGGAAGAATTAGGTTTCAGGAGGGTTTTGTTGGGTTGTCTATAGAGTTCCAGGACACCATTCTCCTAAGAGCTCTTGATCCTTGTTTTATGCCCATGAAACACCTGGATTCCTAGAAGACTACTGTGTTTGAGACACCATGTGAGGCAATAGGAACTTCAGACGGAGTGATGGGGAAGGTAGATCCCTGTCTACCTTCCCGTGGAGGTATACAGAACAGTGTACTTCCATGGAGTATACAGAACAGTGAGGACAACAGTAGATAGGGAAACACTGAACTAGATA
>PVIW01005380.1:0-79773 GCA_004026585.1 Noctilio leporinus
CAAAGTCAATCCCACATGTTGTCCATGTCCATGGTTCTTCTATATTAGGTTCTTGTCTAAACTGCTCCCCTTCTTTGCCCCTTCCTCCCCCCTCCCCCTACCCGCCTTTCCCCTGCCCACTGAAGGCCTATTCACTGTATTCATGTATCTGGTTCTATTTTACTTGTTGTTCAATTTGTTCATTATTGTCCTGTAATGGGTGAGATCATATGGTATTTGTCCTTATGATTTGGCTTATTTCACTGAGCATAATACTTTCTAGTTCCATCCATGTTGTTGCAAAGTGTAGGAGTTTCTTCTTTCTTTCTGCTGTGTAGTATTCCATTGTGTAAATGTACCAAAGTTTTTTGATCCAATCATCCACTGATGGGCACTTAGACTGTTTCCAGCACTTGGCTATTGTAAATAGTGCTGCTATGAACATAAGGGTACATAGGTCCTTATGAATTGGTGTTTCAGGATTCTTTGGGTATAGTCCTAGTAGTGGAATTGCTGGATCAAAAGGCAGTTCCATTTTTAGTTTTTTAAGGAAACCCCATACTGTTTTCCATAGCAGCTGCACCAGCCTGCATTCCCACCAACAGTGCCAGGGTTCCCTTTGCCCCATATCCTCACCAACACTTGTTTGTTGATATGTTGATGATTGCCATTCTGACAGGGGTGAGGTGGTATCTTAATTTTTTAATTTGCATCTCTCTGATGGCTAGTGATGTTGAGCATTCTTTCATATGCCTCTGGGCCCTTTGTATGTCTTCCTCAGTGAGTTGTCTGTTTAGGTCTTTTGCCCATTTTTTAATTGGGCTGTCTGTCTCCCTGGTGTTGAGTTGCATTAGTTCTTTATATTTTGGAGATCAAACCCTTGTCTGAGGTATCATTGGCAATTTTCTGATCTCATTCCCCAGAAATCCCAATTGAGTCTAAAGTGGGGCCAGGACCTACATTTTAAGCACCCCCCCCCCATTTTGTTGTGGAAATAGTTTGAGAATACTGGTTTACAGCCAATTCACAGGTGTATCAGTTACTACTGCTTTGTAACAAACAGCCCCAAACCTACTGGCTTAAAACAGCAACCACTTTATTTTGCCCACAGATTCTGCGGTTCAGGACTTTGGAAAGGTTATAACAGGGGCAGCTTATCTCTGCTCCATAATATCTGGGGCCTCAACTGGGAACACTCAAAGATTGGGGTTGTCTCAAAAGCTGGGGGCTGAAATTAGCCAGAGACCTCTTTAGTCACATATTTGGGAGTTGATGATGGCTGTTGGCTGGGGCCATAGCAGGGGCTATTGACTAGCATATCTGTATGTGGGCCCATCCATGTGTCTTGGGCTTCCTCACAGCATGGTCACTGGGTTCTAAGAACGAGAATTCCAGTAGGGAACCATGAAAGAGCTTGATGGCCTTCAATGACCAAGCATTAGAAGTCAGATAGTGTCACTTCTAGTCATAGGGCATCAGATTCAAGGGATAAAGGATATAGGTCCTATTTTACCTTACATTGTAGAAGAGCATATGTGATGAACACATGCTCTTGTTGAAGCCACCTTTGGAAAATATCATCTCCCACAAGGATGAAACCTGGGCATTTACAGACTGACCTTAGCAAGTGCCAGGTGGTCAGGCTTCTGGTTCCTGCACTGCCAGAACCAATCCCCTGCCCCGCCCCCATCCCCATCTATTTTATGGGATGGCTTTTTTTCATCAGCCAAGATTCTGCCTTTACCACAGGTCCTGATCTAGAGCTTAGAAGTCTGAGGCTAGGGGAACGGAATCAACTTTTTGCACAAGCTCAACATCCTCCTCAGGTGTCCAGGGGGCACCTGCGCTGTACTGGTCCTGCTGTCATGTTGGCCTTGCAGGATGCTGTGTGGGAACCTCCAGAGGGAACTGATCCAGACTTGGAGGAAACCTCTGGCCAGGATTCTACATGAGACACATCAAGAAACCCCCTTAGGATTTAAAATAATCATCTGTCAAATGGTTCTTTTGCCAGCTTAGATTAATTGCCAAGATCTTTCTCATACAACTTAATGGAAGATATAGAAAAATGCTTTCTTCTTTTTAATATCAACTGTGATAGTGCCCTGGAATGTGATTCTTCATGAAAGGTATCCATCTATGAAACCGTGGTCCTAGATTCTTGGGGACTGAGAATGGGACCTCAGACATGCAGTATTTTGAGGGCACAGAGTTCCTGCTTGACTGATTTCCTAACCAGATCTGTACTGGCAGGATTTCTAAAGCCCTGCTAAACTGAAGGAAGGGCCCTTGTATTAGCCAATCTCACCCTGATCTACTGGGTGCCATTCTTTCAGTGAAAATCAAGGAGTAAACTCAGACTAACCTCAGAAACCTGCATCTGACCCTCTCACCTTCCAGATGAGGGAACAGAAAGCAGAAAGCTAAAGTGACCTGTCTAAAGCCACGTGGTTGGCCAAACCTCAAGTTCTAGGGCTCTTTTATTAAGGGGCCTCTGAAAGGAGACCCTTTTCCGATCTTGCTAATTAGTAAAATGCCTTGCTCGCCCTCCCATTTGTCTAAGCGTTCCGTCCCTTCCCTGTGTACACCACCCTCTGCATTTGTTGTTCCCACCAACAGATGGAACTGACATTTATTTGAGCTGATGTGTACATTAAGCTTCCTCTGGAATGAACTTGCTGCTGGTGTCTGTCCTGGTTCGAGCTGTCATTCAAATAATCCATGACTTTTAGACCTGGGCTTTCCCCCCTAATAAACCCATCAATGACAGTATCAGGAGCTCTTGGGTTTCTTTTTGAATATTGCCATTAAAAAGGTCTTTAAAAAGTCTCCAGTGTATTGTAGAGGACAAGATTAGTTCACAGACACAGTCCAGAGCAGTTTTAAACAAGTCTGCAGATTTTTGACACTTGTCCCATCAAGAGGTGGCATCTACATCCTCTCCCATTGAATCTGAGATGACCCAGTGACTCATTTACTCTGTCCACTGACAGAATGCAGTGGAAGTGACAGTGAATGACTTTCCAGGCCGGGTCAGCCAGGGCTATGAATCTTCCACCTAGGTCTTTCTCTTGATATCCTTGCTCTCTGGATGTCAACTCCAGGGACACCTTCTTTCAGAAGCCAGCTACAATGCCATGAGAGCCTAAACCACATGGGAGGTGTCTTGCAGGAAATACACTGGTGGACAACCCTATCTGAGCCCAGCCCTCAAGTCACCTCAGCCCAAGTGCTAGCCATATTGATGGAAGGGACTTCTAAGTGACTCCAGCCCCAGCCATTTGTGTGACCCCAGCCTCCTAATCTTCTGTCTGAGGCCCCAGTCATCTTTAGGTGGAGATAAGCCATTCTTGTCCACATTCCTCATGCACAAAACTCATGAACGTCGCAAATGGTGGCGCTAAGCCATCATACTTTGGAGTGGTTTGTTACTCAGCGACAGTGACTGGGACACCATCCAATAGGGCAGGAGGGCACCTTTGTAAAATATTCAAGCCCTCCAGGCTCAAAAACCCACTGGGCACATGGGCTCATCACCAATGACCTCAGGCAGAAAATTAAATTGGGTTTAACACCTTAATTCCCAGGTGAATCTTCCTGAGGTCCTTCTGGGAGAAGATAGAATGAGAACACTGGAGCTGGGCTGTGACTTCACACCTTCTGTTCCCTCCACCTGGAGTACCCCTCCCTAATCTTTTGTCTGCACCACTGCTGCCCAGGATTCGGGTCAGTCATCACCTTCCCTGGGAGGCCTTTCCTGACATCCCACCACTGTACACATTTGCACACACTCATGCTCACACACGCAGAGGCTGAGAGATAGAAATCCTTTATCTGGAATCCACACTGTGCTATACGTGTCCCTATTCTGGCCTTCACCACAGTGCATTGCAATTGTCTTCCCAATTAGAATGGGGGTTTCTGGAGGTTGGGAATATCTCTTGCCATTTCTGGCACAGGGCTCAAAGCATGGTCCGAAGTCTTTGAAGGTCTCTTTCTTCTTCCTCCTCCCACCTTTCTCCCCCTTTCTCTTCTCCTTTGGCTTTCTCCCTCTCTCTGACTCAGTGAGCCTGCTGTACACCTCGGTTCCTATTGCCTAGCAGAAGCTCTGAACCTTACCCCCCATCTCCTGTCTTTTCAGGCTCAGCTTCATTTCTCTTGCTCCTCTACGGGTTCACCTCAATGCCTACTTTGTGATTAACAAACAATGATAAAGAACCTTTCTAGTGTCCTCCCCAGGGATCCAAACCTCAAAACCAGACCCCAGGGGGGCTGTGAACTACAGGCCCACATGCCCAGGCCAGCCCCAGCAGCAGCCCACCAGCTGCCCTGGCCGTGGCTGGAGGGCACGGCAGTGGGAGATGGATGGGCAGGGTGAAAAGAGTCATGTGGGGCCTGATCTGTCTAAAAAATGTCACTGGCCTTTCCCACACTGAGTCGTGTCACAGAAATTGTTGTTAACAGGGGTCAGGTGGCCTAACACTGAATTTGGAGGGCAGGGATCAGTGTGAATGGTGCCTTGCACTGAGAAGGGGCCCACAAGGCCCACAGGGCTAATGAAGGTGGCCAGGCATTGTGAGAGGCCTGCAGGACACTCAGGGGGCCTGGCGGGGAGGCTGGGAGAGATCTTATTCTGGAGGGGAAGAATGCCCATGTCAGGGAAGGCAGGCATTAACTCCAAGCAGGCTGAGGGGCCGGCATTAACTCCTCAAAGGCTGTTGAGCAGAATCTGTGATTGACAGGTGGGCTCTGTCAGTCAGGGGAGGCTGGCAGTGAGAGAGTGGACCACCAGGTACAAAAGGGGACAAGTTTGATGAGCTCTGGGGACAGGGCTGGGATGGGGGAAGGTTGAGCCAGAGTCACTGGAAGCTTGTGACTTCATGGGAGAGGCCAGGATTTTAACTGGGGACCTTTCAGACCCAGGCATGGGTTTATTATAGGGTGTCTGCCTTGGTGAAATTGTCAAAAGAAAACTGACTTGTCAATGATGTCTGTGCCAGGTCCTTGAGCTTGTCTTATTTATTTGATGAGGCACTTAATCACAAATGCAGTGCATAGATGATGACATTGTGTATGTTGAAAGACTTTACTATGGGGGTGGGGGTGGGGCGCAGTGATGGTTTTATTGTACAAAGGACTTAGGACAAAATAGGTGCCAAATAAATATTTGCTCATTTATGCAAGTAGTGCCAGTGCTCCTAACTGTATTTTTAAAATAAAATCCCAACGTTCCAAGATTAATTTAAATTACATATTTACAGTCATTCTAGAAAATATTAGGAATATATAGATGAAAGGACAAAATTGTGGGGGGGAAGCCCTTCCTCCCACTGAAAATCAGTCATCGCTAGCATTACGGTGTATTAAACTCTGGTCTTTTTACAATACATCTTTTCAAATATAATTGTGATCAACAATACATACAATTTGGTAATTTGCTCTTTTCTTGCTCAACGTAGTGATACAAGCATTTTTCATGTTATTACAAACTCCTGGTAAACATCATTTTTAATAGCTACATAATATGGATTGCATTTTCAATTTTCATTAAATTTCTGGTTTATCTTCAGCCCGGTTGCTTTGAGGGGCCTAATTTCTGCCAGTCCTCATATGCATATCTGTTTATCAGTAGTGGGGTTTCCATCACATCTATCCCCTTTTCTGAGGGAGAAGGGGGTGGGGACAAGAAATGGGACAGATGCAGCATCTACAAGGGGTCACTGGCAAGCCCCAGACACTGTCAGGGCTGGACTACCATGGGCCCTGGGTGTCCTGTAGTCAAGTTCACATTTCAAACATTTTGTCCTGTGTGTCTCTAAATTCACTGGTTCTTATAGAGACCATGTGGCCCATTTAGGATATAAAAACATGGCCCCCATAGGTCTGGGCACATTGTGATAGAAGAGGAAGGTTAGGATTGGCTAAAGTGGTGGCAAAAGGATATTGTGGCATCCAAGTGGGGAGTGGTAGGGAAGCTTTGTGCAAAATATTTAACCTCCAACTTCTATAGATGATGAATGTGTCTATCCAACGAATGTATCAAATCTCCCTTCTTAAAAGAGGACAGAACTCATGACTCTTTCAAACAGACAAATGGTCCTGGGTGTTTAATTCATCAAGGGGCACCCTCCAACCTGAAGCATGTGTATTTGTGTATAGGCAGGCGTGTGCATGTGTGTATGTACAGTTCTATGCATTTTAACACATGTATTCATTCTTGTAACCACTACCACAGTCAGGATACTTGTATCAGTTACATTGAGGCAAGATGGTAAGCAGCTAGGGAAATTCCTTGACATGTGGAATAAGGAAAACCGAGACAAAATAATTAAACAAGACCAAACAATTTGAGCAATTTACAGCCAGCTAATGAATCCCAATGCTTTATCTTCCCTAACCAAGGACACTCGGGAGCAAATGGTTTACGCATTCCAGACCATCCGTGGGCAGACTGGCCTTCATCCTGGTCCCTCTTCAATGACATTTTTGAAAATAAAACTAACCTGAAAATAACCCTTCACCCCTCTATAGGCACATTTTGTTGAATCAACATATTGAAGGACACACTGGCAAAGCTATTGAGTATTCTGTTAAGACCTTCCCCTGAGACTTCCCCTAGAATCCCTCTAGCCAAAGAAAGATGAAAAAGCCTTAAAACAAAGGACCCACATCTCTCTCTTTCTCCTAGACTGTGAGGGACAGAGAGAGGAGGAGCGGACAGCAGTACCTCCTCCTGGACTAAACCCCTGAACCTGTCTCCAAGGACCCTTTTTCTGACTTGTCAGCGAGCCAAAGCAGCGTCACTTAGGCTCTCCTGTTGCTTCTTCTATCCTAAGCCCTTCCTGTTTCACTGTCCCCAGCTTTAATAAACATACTCTCAAATCACTAGACTTGTGTTGTAAAATCTTTCCTGCATGAAGTCAAGAACCCACACAGTACCTGCCAGGCCCGGTCTTCATTTGGTAACACCATCTCCTGGACAACTCCTTTGTGCTTCCCCTTTATAGTCAAACCCATCCCTATATCCCATTGCCCATCACTATAGTCTTATCCTTTGCAGAACCTCATACAAATAGAATCATGCAGCACATAATCTATTAAAGACTGGCTTCTTTAATGCCTCATAATGCCTTTGAGATTCATCCAAGTTGAGTATATCAATAGTTCATTTCTTTTTATGGCTGAACAGTTTTTCATTGTATGAGTATATCACCATTTGTTTAACCATTCGCTCATTGAAGGATATTCAAGTTGTTTCCAGTTTGGGATAATTATGAATAGAACTGCTATGAACATTCATGGACAGATTTTTGTGTGAACATACATTTCCATTTCCCTTGCGTAAATAACCTAGAGGTGGAAATGCTGGGTCATATGGAAATTACATATTTAATTTTATAAGAAACTGCCAACCTTTTCCTCAGAGTGGCCATACTATTTCACATTCCCCAGCAACAAATGAGGGTTCCAGTTGCTCTGCATCCTTGTCAGCACTTGATAAGGTCAGTGTTTTTCACTTTAGCCAATATGATAGGTAAATAGTGTGCATATCATGATGGTTTTATTTGCATTTATCTAACGGCCAATGATGTTGAACATTGTTTTCTGTTTATTTGCTGTCTCTTATCCTCCTTGGTGAACTGCCCATCTTTTAACCATTTAAAAAAATATTTTATGTATTATTTTTAGAGAGAGGGGAAGGAAGAGAGACAAAGAGGGAGAGAAACATCAATGTATGGTTGCCTTTCACCTGCCTCCAGCCACGGATCTGGATGGAGACCTGGCTTGCAACCTGGTTATGTGCCCTGGCTGGGAATGGAACCAGCAACCTTTGGGTTCACATGCCGGTGCCTTATTCCCTGTGCCACCAACCAGGGGTCTTTTAACCATTTTCAATTGGGCTGTTAGTTTTCTTACTAATGAGTTTTGACAATTTCTTATATTTAGTATACAAGTCTTTTAGTGTATAGGTGATTTGCAAATATTTTCTTCAGTCTGTAGGTTGACTTTTCATTCTCTTAAGAGTAACTTTGACAGAACAGAAGTTTTCAATTTTAATGAAGTATAATTTAACAAATTTTCTTTTATTGATTGTGCTTTTGGTCTCATATCTAGGAACTCTGCCTGACTCTAGGTCATGAAGACTTTCTCCTATGTTTTCATCTAAATATTTTATAGCTTTCACTTTACATTTGGGTCTATAATCTATTTTGAGTTAATTTTTGTGTAACATGTGAGGTTTACATTGAGGTTCATATATATATGTTTGGTTGTTTTTTTTTTTTTTTTTTTTTTTTTTTGCATGTGGCTATCCAATTGCTCCAATACAATTTGTTAAAAAGACTATCCATTCTCCATTGGATTGCCTTGTACCTTTTTCAAAAATCAATTGGCCATATTTTGGTGGGTCTGAGCCATGAATCTGTTATGTCTCTTCCCCATTTTGTTTTGTTTGCCTGATTTAAGAATTTTCTCTTCCCTTAGGGAGAAGGCACATCTTACAATGTGTGGCATCAAGATGAAGAGAACACTACCTGGCATGGATTCTTCCTTTTTACCCAGGCCCATCTTACTTCCTCCAAGGAATTTTATACTTTGGGGGCAGGGAAAGAAGAAGGCCTTATCAGATTCATTTGTGCAGCTGCTAAAGAATCATGCTTCGGTGTTGGTGCATACATAAGTGTCCTCATACACACATGCACATGTATACATATGTGGGTACCCATATGTACACATGTATGGATTTCTGCATATACATGTATATGTATGCATACATGGGTATCCATGTCTACACATACACAGGGCCCCATGAGGTGACCTCCACCCTCCTCTCTGCGTTAAGCAGCCGTGTGATGTCAGGCTGAGAAGAAGGGAAGCTGTTTATTTCACATGCAGAAAGCTGGCGGAAAAGTGACCTTGAAAGAAACAGCACAAATGTACATATAGAGAGCTTCTTAGCAACTGCTTGCTGAGGAAAAGAAAGGAATCATGGAAAAGAAGCAGGAAACAAAGAAGAGGGACAGGAAATAGAGAGAAGGCAAGGTTGACCCTTTAAGAGGGGAGCTATACCCCATAGTGTTCTCCAGCCTTTCTCAGACTCCTAAAAGGGAAGAGGCAAGAAATGGGTGACACTTTCAGTCCTCTGGCTGGGAAAATGAGCCATGTTGACATAAATCGAGTAGGAAGGGAAGGAAACACTAGGACCCGTGTAGCCACTTGCATTAGCATATCACCTCCATTATCTCCTTTACCCATCTCAACAATTCCTGGAATTGGTATCATTGGCCCCATTTTACAGAAACAGGCTTGGAGAGATTAAGGAGCTTGCCCAAAGTTTCACAATAAAGGGCAGAGTCTGGCTGCAACCTCTGAACTGCCATCCTCTAAGTTCCTTCCTCTGCAGCTGGGTACATTCCCCATGAAGCACTCAGGCTGTGAAATGGCTGGGTTGGAGCTACCTGGAAGGCCATAGTCCTGCCTGAGGAATCAAAGGACTTGGGAGCAATAGAAATAATTGATCATGTACCTCCCCTTCTATAGCTGGCAAAACTGAGGCACAGAAGGGTGGCCACATGCATGTCAACAACCAGGTAGACAAAGAAGCCGGTCCTCTAATCTCCTGCTTTCACTATATCACCTGTCTTCTCAGGAGGACTGAGATTTGAGAACCTAGGCAGCAGCAAGCCAGCCCTCAGGAATTCTCACTAATCCTTCCATCATGGTGTGTGGGGAGTTTGGATAGGGAGTGCAAGTTAGTGGCACAGGACCCATACTTTTCAGCTCATTCTGCCATGCTAAATCTTCTGAGGAATTATTTGAATATGTAGCAGTGAAGGAGCCAGAGGGCAGAAGAACTAGTGGTTTAGGCAGGAGGGACTTGGAGTCACACTGCCTAGGTGCAAATCCTAACTTGTTAAGTAAGGTCTTGTGCAGTGAGTTTACTTCCCTCTGCCTCGGTTTTCTTCTTTTTTCTTTTTCATTTGTTAAACGGGGAAATGTATTAGGCGGAGTTCTCCAGAGAAATAGAACCAATTTTACACACATACACACATACCCATGTATATTATATATGAGAGATTATATATATTCGTATAATATATATGAGAGAGTATAAGGAATTAGCTCATGTGATTACGGAAGTTGAGAAGCTCAAAGATCGGCAGTTGGCAAGCTGGAGACTCAGGATAGCCAGGGGTTGTAGTTCAGATCTGAAGGCCTGAGAATCAGGAGAACCAAGGGTGTAAGTGCCAGTTCCATGGCAGAGGAAGACCAATGTGCAAGCTCAAGTAGTCAGGCGTGCAAAGTTCCCTCCTGCTCAGCCTTGTTGTTCTTTGCAGGTCTCCAACTGATTGGATGAGGCCCACGAACATTAAGGAGGGCAAGCTGCTTTACTCAATCTACCAATTCAAATATTCTGCTCATCCAAAACTACCCCCCCAGACACACCTAAAGTAACATTTGACCAAATGTTTGAGCATGCTATGACCCAGTCAAGCTGGCACATACAATTAACCATCACAGGATACTACTAGCATTATCAAAGGATTGTTTTGGTGAATAAATGAGGCATCTGGAATAAAGGCTAGTACCCTTAAACTTCCAATAAGTGACCTAGAGCTGGGAATAGTCAGTTTTCTATCAGTGTTATCAAGAGTTCATTACAGAGGCCAGAGAGCCTTTTGGGGGGAGAGACAGATGAAGGCAAACAACCAAGTCCTCTTCACAATGGCCCCCAAACTGCCATGCTCATCTTTGACTCCTTCAGGAAGATCAAGCTGAGGCTTCCCCGCCCTTAAGGACACAATACAGCTTCCTTCACCATCATGACCACACCCCAGGAGGGACAGAGCCACACAGTCTAGCAATTACCCAGCACAGCCCATCAAAATACCTATGGCAAATACTTGAATGTTGATGCACGGTGCATCTCGTGCACATCCCAAATGTATGCACACACTCACGGCCTTTGCCCAGCATCAGACCCATTTTCCATGGCAGCCATCAGGGAAGGGAGCCCAGACATCCGAGGCCTCTCTCAAAACTAGCACCTTCTCATGTGTGTCCCTGAAGCTCTTAACTCACAACAGCTAAGTGGACTAAGCCCTAAACTCCTGCCCTCCTTCTCATTTCTCCCTTGAAGAGAGATACTGGTAAGTGAATATATGTTTTTTGTGTTTTTTTTTTTTTTTTTTTGCCTAAGGAGAGAATTTCTCCAACAGAAACTGTCAGCAACTAGAATGGCTGTGAGAGGCCTGCAAATGTTTTCCTCTGCCCCATCTGGTGCTGTGTACGTGATGTGTGAAATGTACACACACATACACACACACATGCACACACACACATACACACCACACCACACAGAGGATGGGCCCCTATTCCCCATCACTCACCCTAGTCAGGCCAGCAGAGCTCACTATAAATCACCTCAGCCAAGAGAGAGGCTGGGAATATGCTGAATCATCTAATTGGCCAAGAAAGACAGTGATCGAACGATTACCTTCCCCCTCCTCAGCACAGAAGCAGCAGCTGCCCGAGGATGCTGAACCGTCTTCCATTTTCATGTTAATCAGGATCTCCCAGCCCCAGCCAAGCAAGACCTAGAGGCCCGCCTGCTGCATCCCTGCCCTCCTCAGACAGGGCCTTCTTGATGCTTGGCCCCTATACCCTGTGTGAGACTGTAGGGACCCCTCTATAAATGAAGCCTTGCCACAACAGGGTACTTTAAGAGCCTCCCATGAAGGCCACGTTCTTTATAAATCTGCAATTAAGTGGAATTACAGGATCCCCGCACTGTTATATATTTGTCCCAATTCTGCTCCATAGCAGCCTTTGTCCTACCCCTAAGTCACATTTCTGAGGTTTAGATTGGAGCTGAAGAGCTATTTAGAGGCTTGTGCTCTGTACACAGTGGCTTCTCTCCTGGGCCCTTGGTTTTTGTTTTCTTTGGCAGGGTGTGTTCACCAAGAGCAGGCTAGCAAAGCTACTCAGGAAAGCAGGCCAAGAATTTTATGGAAGAAAGCTACCTTCCTGTGCCTCGAACACTTGCCCTTCACCTCCCAACATGGGCAGCTCGAATAGGAAGAAGCCACCAAGTGCCCCCTCCTTCCTTCACTCCACCTGCTATAAAAGAAAAAGTGCCATAACTTCCAGCAGGCACCTCGTCATCCCGCGACAAGGCTGGGGTCTGTGGGTGGAGGGAAAAGTCTTCACAGTGTTTCTGGCTGCAGTATAAATCCAAGTCACATACGAAAAATAAGACCTAGCCCTAGCCAGGTGGCTTGATTGGTTGGAACATTGTCCTGCACACCAAAAGGGTGTGGGTTCAATTCCCAGCTAGGGCACAAGCCTAGATTGTGTGTTCGATCCCCAGTCAGAGTGTATACTGGAGGCAACTGATCAGTATTTCTCCCACGTCGATGTTTCTCTCTCTCTTTCTTCCTCTCTCAAATCAATAAACGTATCTTCAGGTGAGGATTTAAAACAAAGTTTATTGTAAAAAAAAAAAAAATGAAAGAGAAGTACCTAGCACTGTGCTATGTATGGCCTATGATCATGTGCCTGGCCTATGATCGTGCTAATAAAAATGTGTAGGGAGAAAGATGAAAGGGAGAAAGATGGAAAGACCCAGAGAGAAACTGAGTGGGCCAGAGAGAAAGGGGGATCCTCTCCAGCACACCAGGAGCATCTCAGAGAAGCCCCCATTGGGGAAAAGTCTTTGTTGACTAGCAGCTTCACAAATATTGCCATTCAACATCACTCCTAGCTGGAGAACTCTGCTATAGGAGAATGATGACCAGTAATGGGAAAACTTGCCTTTTTTCCCCACCTTCCATTTCATAGGAAACAGAAAACAACCTGGGAGAAGTGTCTGGCCTAATAATGAAGGAATTAATGCCGAGGGCAACAGCTTTCTGCTTCACCTAAGGCCATCAGCTCTCCCTTTGTCATTAATCCTCAGGAAGTACCTAAATTGAGACCCTGAATCAGCTTCTCTGGCCTCACTCACTAAAGCCACTGCCAAACTAGGACCAAGGGCCCCAGGTTTTGCTCCTGGAGAGGGTGTTTGCCTGCACTCTGGGCCCATCGACCGCTGAAGGCCTACGCCTGATCTAAGTTCTATGACCTCTATGGACCTGTGTCTACCACAGGTCTGTGTCCATGGGGACAAGGGTCTGCAGGAGACTTTAATGTAGGCCCTGCAGCCATCATGGCCTTGTATCTGCCTAGGCCTCTGTCCACTGCCAGGTCTAGACTTGCTATGGTGAAGCCCAGAAGCCTATAGGGAGGAAGATGTAAGAAATTACTAGCAAGGAGTATTGCTTTCCAAAAGGCAGAAGTGAGTTGACAAGGGATTTATAAAAACTGGGGAGACTATGAAAATTGTGCCATTATAAAAGGCTTTAACAAAAAGAGAGGACACATTTTATCTCTTGAAAAAAACCAGCTCTTTGAGGAACTTCTAAAGGAATTGTGTTGACGATGTCTCATGTACTGAATTGTGTCCTTAAAAAAATATGTATGTTGAGCCCTGGCTGGTAGCACAGTGGATAAGGTGCTGGCCTGTGAACCCAAAGGTCGCAGGTTCGATTCCCAGCCAGGGCAACATAACTAGGTTGCAAGCCAGGTCTCCAGTCAGGTCTGTGGCTGGAGGCAGGTGAAAGGCAACTATACATTGATGTCTCTCTCCCTCTCTGCCTCTCTCTCTTTCCCTCTTTCTAAAAATAATAAAATAAAATCTTTTTTTAAAAAATGTGTATGTTGGAGAGCCCTAATCCTCAAGATCTCAGAATGTGACTGTATTTGAGATAGGGTCTTTAAAGAGATGATTAAATTAAAATGAAGCATTAGGGTGGCCCCTAATCTAATATGACTGGTGTACAAGAAGAGGAAATTTGGACAGAGACAGGTACAGAGGAAAGACCATGTGAGGATACAGGCAGAAGATGGCCATCTGCAAGCCGAGGAGAGAGGCCTTAGAAGAAACCAATTCGGCTGATACCTTGATATTGGGCTTCTAGCTTCTAGAACTGTGCAACAATTAATTTCTGTTGTTTAAGCCATCCAGTCTGTGACTCTTGTTATGGCAGCTGACCAAAGTAATCCACTCCACTATAGTACTGGGTTGCCAAAAAGTTCGTTTGGTTTTCCCCCCATAAGATGGCTCTAGTAGCACTTAGTTATCTTTAACTTCATTTGAAAGAATTTTGTTAGATTGTACTGACAGCTGTCACATCGGTGTGCATTGAAAAAAAAAAAAAAAAACACCTCAAAATTGGTGAATTTTTGTGTAGCCATTTTAATATTGAAGATGGAAGAAAATATGCAACATTTTCAGCATATCAGGCTTTATTTTTCAAGGAAGGTAAAAAAGCAGCTGAAATGCAAAAAAAAAAAAAAAAAATGTGTGCAGTGTATGGAGAAGGTGCTACGACCCATCAAATGTGTCAAAAGTGGTTTGTGAAGTTTCATGCTGGAGATTTCTCGCTGGATGATGCTCCCCGGCTGGGTAGACCAGTTGCAGTTGATAGTGATCAAATCAAGAAGTTAATAGAGAACGATCAACACTGTACCATGCGGGAGATAGCTGACATACTCAAAATACCCAGATCCATAAAGTTATGGGTGAACATGAAAAATGTGTCTTTTATGGAAAAAAAAACCATCCGGCCTTTTTGACCGGATGAACTAGATGAAAGTTTAGGACTGTTTTGGCCTACTGCTTTGTTTTGCCAGCACGTGTCATACAGCTCTCAATGGGAAAAGTTAACCATACTTGCACAGCATATCACTTCAGAACCTAGTTTGAAAAAAACCAGCAGTCCTTTATTTTACTTGCAATTCTGTAATTTGGCCAGAGCTCAGAGGGGACAGCTTGTTTCTTTTCCATACAACATCAGCTGGGCTGACTTGATTGGAGGATAGAAGATTGTATTAGTTATCTCTTGCTGCCTGACAAATTACCCGGACATTTAGCAGCTGAAAATAAGCATTTATAAACTCACACAGTTCTTGTGGGTCAGAACTCTGCTAGGTGCTTCCTTCAGCTTGGTACCTCTGAACCCAGGTACCTCAGGTTGCAGTTAAGCTATTGGCTGCAGTTGTGTTTTCATCTGAAGGCCTGACTAGTCAAAGAATCTGCTTCCAGGTTCACTCATGTGGCTGATGGCAGGTCTCAGCCTCTTATGACAGGGTCTCTCTACACGGCCACCTTACAACATGGCAGCTGGCTTTGCCCAGGGCAAGAAATGCAAGAGAGAAAATCTATGTGAGAGTGTTCAAGACAGAAGACACGATCTTTTTACAACCTAATCCCTTCAATTCTGCTGTACCCTGTTAGAACATAGGTACTCAGTCTCATCTGCATTAAGGAGGACCGAATTACATCATTTGGGGGCCATCATAGATGCTGTCTATCACAAGGACTGACTTTCAAGATGGTTCTCTCACATGACTGGCAAGTTGACACTGGGTGTTGACGGGAAGCTCAGCTGAGAACTTTCGTTCCTTTCCATGGGTTGCTTGACCTTCTCACAACATGGCAGCTGGTTTCCAAGAGCAAGTGCCCCAAAAGAGGAAGGCAAAAGTATGTAACATTTTTATGAACTGGCTTCAGAACAACACATCTCTATTGGTCAAGGACTTAACAAAGGCCCACCCAGGTTTAACGGTAAGAATCGTGGACTCTGCCCACTGATGCAAGAGTAGCAGGGATCTAACACAGCATGTGGAATAGAAATATTGTTGTGGGTACCTTTGGAAAATACACCCTGCAACAATAGAGTTTAGTAGTAATCAGAGAAGGGGCTGAGTCTATAGCTGATGAAACAAGTTCAAACCGGATGTCAAGGAAGATAACTAAGTTCTCATAATTCAGGATTTGAGGCTCCTGGGACCCCTATCCCTGATTGTTTCTCTGCTGGAGCTTATGCTTTATCACTAGATATAATCTTTAGAGTATGTCAGCGTTGCTACGTTTCAGATCAAGCAAAAGTGGGCTCCCTGCTTTATCAGTTAGTATGCTTGGCTACAAACAAAAGCCCCAGTTGGGAGGTAGGGTGCTTAAAGGTAAAAAACCTTTTAAACTTAAGCTGGAGGAATGAACTCCTAATGGTATAATGGTAGGCTCTAGGCCTGAGAATCAATTTGTGGATGAGGACTTCAGAGCTGCACTCACAAGGCTCATCCTGCTCATTTCGAATATGTGGATTCCCCAAGTGTTCTCAATTCTCCAGGTCTATTCCACCAATGCCTTGCTGCTCAGAAATCAGAGAAATTAAGGCCCTGGCTGGTGGCATAGTGGATAAGGCGCCTGCCTGTGAACCCAAAGGTTACTGGTTCAATTCCCAGCCAGAGCACATAACCAGGTCTCAAGCCAGATCTCCAGCCAGGTCCGTAGCTGGAGGCAGGTAAAAGGCAACCATACATTGATGTTTCTCTCCCTCTCTGCCTCTCCCCCTTCCCCTCTCTCTGAAAAATAATAAAATCTTTTTAAAAAATGAAATCAGAGAAATTATGGAGCCTGTAGGAAGAACTCTCTCTTTCCCACAGAAGAGTCTGGGATCTGTGCAGGAGATTTTCCAAGATTGGAAGGTTGGCATCACTAGCATGGAGGCTGCTACAACCCCAGGAAACTGTGTATAAGTGAAAGGACTAATGGGACTTCTCACTCATTCATTCAGCAAATATTGCTGAATGCTGTCTGGCACTGTATAAATTTCATTAAGCTTGGTGGACATCTTTCCTTTTCCTATTATCCCAGAGATTTTCCTCTAAGAACCTCCTTTGTGTGTGTAGTATTCCCCATCCTTACTGTGTAGCAACCATGCAGTTTGGGTGGATAGGAACCCTTCTCTACCTCCATGGCCTAAGCCACTTAGAGCAATTCCATCTCTCTTGTTCACAGGGACAGTGATGATCATATCAAAGACACACTCAGTACTTCCGAGGGAAAGAAATGTTGTTGTTTTTTTCTTTCCCTGGATGTGACCGAGGAAGCATACAGACCCAGTTTCTGTTAGCGATCATCTTGTAACCAAGGGAGGTTAGCCAATTCTTAGAGAAGGGCAAATGGGGAAGTGCAATGGAGATGAAGCTGTGAAAGAACCATGCTTGGAGCCCACTAGGCTGCTTAATTATGTGAGCCAATAGATCTCTCCAGTTTGAATGAGATAATTCTACAATTTGCAAGTCCTTTAACTGATGGAAATTCAGGAATGGTTCAGGATATGAAATCAACCCACAAAAATCAGTTGTATTTCTGTTTATAAGCAGTGAATAATCCAAAATGAAATGAAGAAAACAATTCCGTTTATAATAGCATGAAAAAGAGTAAAATATTTAGAAATAGGTTTTATCAAAGAGGTGCAAGACTTCTATACTGATAACTACAAACATTGCTGAAAAAATTAAAGAAGACCTAAATAAATGGAGAGGCATCCTCTGTCCATAGGTTGGAAGACTTAATGTTGTTAAAATGGTAATTCGCTCCAAAGCAATTTGCAGATTCAACACAATCGTTATCACTTTTTCCTGAAAAATGAAAAAAGGAGATCTTAAAATATATATGAAATTGCAAGGGACCCTAAATAACCCAAATGATCTTGAAAAATAAGAACAAAGTTGGGAGACTTGCACTTCCCAATTTGAAAACTTACTACAAAGATACAGTAATTAAAACTGGAGAGTGTTATGCTTAGTGAAATAAGCCAGTCAGTGAAAGACAAGTACCATATGATCTCACCTAATACAGGAGACTAATGAACAAAACAAACAAGTAAAATAGAACCAAAGGCATGAAAATACAGAACAGACTTTCAGTGGGCAGAGGCAAGCCGGGAGGGGGAGAAAGAGGCAAAGAAGGGGAACAGTTTAGTCAAGGAACTAGTATAAATGACCCATGGACACGGATAACATATGGGATTGACTGTGGGAGAGGGGAGAGGGAGGGGGGCAGGGGAAAGTAGTTGGGGGGGGAGAAATGGGACAAATGTAATACAACAACAGTAAACTTTTAAAAAGAACTTGTATACAGAATATGTAAAACTCAATATTAAATAAATGATTAACACAATTAAAAATATAAGAGTAAAGTTGGGAGACTTGCACTTCCCATTTTCAAAACTTACTATAAAGCTATAGTAATTAAAACAGTGTGGTACTGGTGTAAGGCTAGACAAACAGATCAATAGACTAGAACTAGGAACCCAGAAATAAACCCATGCATCTACACTCAATTAATTTTTGACAAAGGTGCCAAGTCAGCTTAGTGGGGAAAGAACAGAGTATTCAACAAATGGCGGTGAGACAACTGGACATCCACACCAAAAAGAATGAAGTTGCGCCTCTACTTAAATTTACTAAAAACAGGTCAAAGACCTAAACCCCGAGTCATCTACACCATCAATTTCAAGGCACTGTCTGCTTGTCTTTACTCATCCTTTATCCTGACCATTTGCCCTTTAAGTTACCTGGAAGGAGGGAGTTGGGAAAGCCAGTATTCCACAGGTCTCATGCATCAACTCCCTCAATGTCTTAATGCACTGGAACAACATTTTATTCATTGTCACTGTTTTAAAAAAAGAAACCCTCAGTCTTTGAAAAAGGGTATTTTTATTAAGAATCTCATTATAATGTCCCTTGTCCTCATCTCACATCAGATTATTAACAGAGGCTTTTTGGAGCAAAGCCTCTGGGCAATTGGCCATCTTCTCAGCAGGACCACGCTAATCTTCACTCTGCTAATCCATATACCTGCTAAACATCACCAAGTCGGAGAAAGATTTCTGCGGAGAGGCACTTAAAGAGAGACTAGGGCTTCCAGGAACTCCTTCCTGTGGCACAACACTCAGCAGGGCTTTATGAGAATGTGCTGGGTGAGATCATCAACATTTAAAACTAAATTGCCCATGTCAAAATAAGTGAACAAATACAACATGGGCAGGCCTCTGCTCACCCTTCCTCATTTTGTTTGCTGAAAAATGTGGCGCCACTGCTTGTCCCATACATCAGGGGCCTTCATGTTTAATCCAGCAAGTGGGCCAAAAGGGTAAAAAGTAGGCAAAGACAGTTGGATATCCATATGGACATAAATAAATGAAGTTGGACCCCTATCTCATGCCATGTACTCAGAATGATAGAAGTTATATAAGGCCAAAGATACCTTCATAGGAGAGTAGCTACCAAGACTCCTGATGTGCACCGTGCACCAAATGTCCCAGGCCCACACGGCTACCTGAGACCTGGCAGAGACAGCTGGGCAAAAGCCTTTTCCTCCCCACCTGAAGAGAACTCCCCAGCTTGGTCTCACACCCAGCCACAGGGACTCTTCCACTAACATTCCCACACCTCTTGGCCTTTGTTCCTGCTCTTCTCTCTGCTTAAAATGTCATCTCTAAATTCAAAGCTAAGTTAAAATTTCTACCTCTTCTTCCATAATCTAACTAGTACGTCTTATCAGAAACCCTTCCTTCTGTCTCAGGACTTACTGGGCATTTTTCTTTTAGTTCTGAAATTGCTTTATAGCTACCACTTGTCCTCGTTTTTCTGGGCTAGCCCTAAATCTAAGAAGTCACATTGTATCCATGAAGTACATAAATGTCCTAGAAATTCCAGTGTTTCAGTATGGAAACTGCATCTCTCAGACTATTTCTCAAATTGGAAGTGACCCCATAATTCTGTATTTAGGCCACACAGCCCCACTTTTGGCTTGTAAAGTGTAATCATTGTAATTAGACCACTTGTTCCATTTCACTTTGATCATAATTATATACTTTGTCTCCTCACTAGATTGTGAGAATCTTAGGGGTAGATATTGTATTGATTAGGATTAGGTTTGGCTAAAAACAACAGCGACTCAAAATTGCATGGCTTAACTGTGGTAGAGGTTTCTTTCTCATTCAGAAGTAGGGTAGTTCAGCATGGAAAGGGCTACTGTTCTGATTAGACTTCAGGGCTCAAGCTCCTTCCAGTTATCATTCCACCATTCCTAAAATGAAGCCTTTGTTTTCATGGTTCATGGTGGTGGCTAGAGCTCCAGTCATTAACTCTACATTCTGGGCAGCAATAGATAAAGAATAAAAGCAGAAATGGTCAGGTATCAGCTATCCTTTTTTTTTTTTTTTTTCTTTTTAGCTTTTATTTATTTACTTTTAGAAAGGGAACAAGAAAGAGAGAAACATCAGTGTGTGGTTGCCTCTTGCACACCCCTAACCAGGGCCCTGGCCCACAACCCAAGCACATGCCCTGACTGGGAATCAAACCAGCAACTCTTTGGTTCAAAGGCCAGCACTCAATCCAGCCAAGGCAGTAGCAACTCTCTCTTAAAGAAGGTTCCTGGAAGCAGCCACATGATACTTCCACTCATATCCCAATAACCTGATTTTAATCACATGGCCACGCCTACCGCAAAAGAAGCTGGAAAATAGTTTTTCTTCTAGGTGGCCATGTGCCTGGCTTAAAATCAGTGTTTGATTACTGTGGTAGAAAGAGAGGCAGTATACTGGGGAACAGGACCTGCCATAGATGGTTATATGAATCTCAATATTCGAAATGGCATCAGCATTGTGACTGACACAAAGCATCAAGGATTAAGATAGGGTAGCATAGGATTCTGGAGCTCATTAAAATATTTGAAGTATCTTTCAACTACATCATCATCTCACTTGGTTTCTACAAGGACAGAGGTTTCCCTAGCCAAACTCATATTGTAAATATGATCATAGTGGAATGAAGATTTTTAAAAGTTATAAACGCATTGTATGTAAATTGGATCGATCACTAATTCCAAATGGGATTTAGCGGGTCAGCAAAATAGGTTCCTCGGCTGCATCGGAACGTAGAATTTGGAACAAACAAATAAAAGCTCTTATTAAGCTTACCTTTTATTAAACTGAACATTCTCTAAGTTCATCAAAACAAGCAAGATTTGCAGCATTAAATGTCAAAGTTTCTATCGCTCATGTATTTCCACAACGTTCGAAGCACCCAAAGTTTTTTATTTTTACTTTTTTATCCTCATCCGAGGATATGCTTATTGATTTGATTTTGTTTAGAGAGGAAAATGAGGGAAGAAAGAGAAGGAGCAACATCAATCGGTTGCCTCCGGCACCGGCCCTGACCAGGGACTGAACTGGCAACCCAGGCATGTGCCCTGACTGGGAATCAAGCCTGCCACCCTTCAGTTTGCAGGACACCACCCAACCAACTGAGCCACACTGGTCAGGGCTGCACCCAAGGGTTTTGAATATCCATTTCTCACTAGAAAGAGGAACTTGGTATTTAGGGCTGTTTTAAAACAGGGCCATCAAATTGTTTTCTGCCCCTCTCTTTAAGATTTAAGATCTGAGTGGGCTTGTGACTGCTTCAACTGATAAAAGTATGGCACGTGTGACACTGTGTGTCTTCTGAGCTAGGTCAGAAAGAGCCATGCAGCTTCCACCTGGGTCTCTTGGGACGGTTGCTATGGGGTAGACCAGTTACTATGTAAGATGTTTAACCACCCTGAGACTGCCACGCTGGGGGGGGGGGGGCGCGGAATGCTCCAAGTGACAGTTTGTCCCCACCACAGCACCAGACATGTGAGTGAAGCCCTTTAGGACCCTCAAGGCCCAGCCCACTTGGCACAGGGTGGTCTCAGTAGATGCCGCAAGGAGCAAAATCACTCATCTGAGCCCTTCCCGGATTCCTGGCCCAGAGATCCACGAGCATAATAAAATGGGTGTTGTTTAATGTCACCAAGTTTGAGGTGGTTTTCACAGCAGTAGTGACTGGAACAGTACAACATATAAAGCGGTCTGTGATGAAATTGGAGACTTAACTGAGCAGGCCTCAACCTAACAGAAGCCACAGCCAGCTTCCTGCTAAGCCCCAAGATTTTCTCTCCAGGCCCTTCCCAGCCCTTCTTAGCCTGGTATGGGCAGCCCAGTCAAGTGAGCACATGGCATTCAGGCGCACAAAGACTGGAGTTTAAATCCTTGCTCTGACCTATGCTACCTGGGGTGGCCTGAGGCAAGTTGCTCAATTTCTCTGAACCCCAGTCCCACAAATGGGAACAGCATCTCATCCTTCCTAGGGCTGGTGCCAGAACCCGATGAGCTAACCCTGCCAAGGGCCTAGCACACTCGACGTGCTCTATAAGGTTACTTTCGGGTTTCCTGTCTTGGGTTTTCAATGAATTTCGAATATTCATGAGTCTCCATTTTGATCCAGAAAACATGGTATTTGGCTTGCTTCAGGATGGCCCCCATTCAAGTGTTAGAATTCGACTGAAAGGCCACAGCAGCTATTGAATGAGATTGGATCATTTGATTCACGGCTGTCTCTCCTCACAGCCTCACGACCCCCTAATCTCCAGGCTGGCAGGCTGCCCTGCTGAACCATGGTGAACGTCAGTGGTGGTAAGCCCTGGGCCACGTGTGGTTCAGCCCTGATCTAGTAAACACAAGTCTTGCCAAACCTGAAACTCAAGTCATGGGTGAGTGGTGAGCTCTGGGTCCCGTTCTGGTTTTCCTCGTCCAACAACAATAATCACATAGGTTGTTAAAGGAGTGGATTTTTTTTTTTTTTTTTTGAGGCAACTTCGGAATTGGCTGAACCAGCGGAATAATTTACTGTAATGTAGTTTCCTCCTCTAATCCTCCCCCTCCCTTTCCCCACCCCCACCCCTAGAAAAATCTCAACACTGCAGAGGCTACAAAGGACCCTGTTGCTTAGCAACCGGAGTGAAGCTAATCAACACAGCTCTGAATATTAATATTTTTCCAAAACACGACTTATTCTGAAATTGTGCAGCAAATGTGAGGCCTTCCTTTCAATATAAACAGTCATTTTTTTTAAAAAAATCTATAATTAATTTCGTGATGTGTGCTCATTTCCTTCAGTGTGGATTAGCCTTGTTAAATAATAACAGTAACACCAACAGCACTAATACCGTGCAGCCTTTGTCTGGCACATTCATTCGGCGTTTTGTAATTCTGTCAGCCTCAGAAGTCACGATGAGGTGAACGGGGCTGGTTTTTAAGCTCATTTTCAAGCTGGAGAAATGGATATGAAAACGTTAAGTAATTTGTGATAAAGCCCAAATGAAATACAGGCTTTCTGAAACCAAACCCGGGGAGCTTTCCCTTAAACCATGTGACTGTCATTGTAGTCTATGACCTTCCTGGAACTTATGGTGGAGCCTTTGGTGATTCAACCACTGTCAACCTTGGTTTCCTCATCTGTGAAAGAGGGAAGATAAGGGGATTGGACTGGGGCAGCCCTAGTCCATTATTTCTAGCCCAGTCCAGGAGATGTCAAGGGTGAAACAACAGACCCTTTGTGATTTACAGAGTCTGTGGGCCATATTCTTAAAAGTGAATGTGGAGGGAAAGATAAGGAAGGGAGATAACTTAACATGTAGCTGATGAGGTGCACTTAAAAGCAGAGAGAGTTTTCTAAAGAAACAAGAGCTAAGTATTAGGAGACAAAGAGCAGAAAAAAACCCTGTGAGGGTAACAGAAAGCGAAGGGCTTCTCTGTCAGCTGTCAGCAAGGAGGCACAGACATGGCAGAGGTGACAGTCATATCACAGAGGTGGCATCTCAGAGTCACACATGGGACTCTCCGCATGCCTGAGGAGACAGCTGGGCTATTTCACTGCCTTCCAGGCCAGAGAGCTCCTATTCACTCAGTGCTAACTGGGGCTGTCTCGGGATCCATCCTCCCTTTGAATTTAGTCAGGTTTGGGTCCTGTGGGATTGAGATGACTTGGCCCCCCGATTTCGCCAGAACGCTCAGTCAGTTGTAAGCAAAGGATTTCCAACTCAAACCACTTCCCATTTTGGTTGAAGTTCAAGGGATGACTGAGTCAAGCAATGTCTCTAGGCATCTTTTTATTTTTATTTTGTGGCTCCCTTAGCCCTGCTTCCTTCTGCATGAGCTAGTTCTCAGGCAGGCACTTCCCTGGGGGAAGCCTCCCGTGGCTGTAGGGACTTCCTTCATCCCAACAGCTTGGGAGGTTTCAGTCCTGAAGGCACCAACAAAAGTTGAGTATGTGTTGACAGAGAGAGCTCTGACCTCAGGTCACTGTGACACAGAGCATGGAGTCTTCTGATTGGCTACACATGGTCATAAGCCCTCCCAGAGAGAGAAGCCACATGAAATACAAGTATGTTCCAAATATTGCATGGGACATACTCAGGCTAACACAATTATTTGTTGTTTACCAAAAATCAAATGTAACTAGCTGTCCTGTGTTTTTATTTGCTAGACCTGGCAGCTCTTCTCCGGCATGGGTTGGGGAGGGTGGTGGAGTGATGTGGATGGTCAACCCAGCCTAACCTTCCTGCACTTCTCTGATGTATAAAGAGAATTGCAGTTGCTTGAGGCTTGTGGGCTCCAGAGAAGGCAGTGGAGGCCAGGCCACCCTGGCCGAGCTGAGTGGGCTGGGTCACAGAGGCCCTGGAACCTTGCCAGCTCCATGGGCCTTGGCTAGAAACTGTCTGCTTTGCTAAATATGAATAAACACGCAGGGGCACCTGTCTTATTAGCTAAAAAGTGACTGTCTTAGTCAGCTCACGCTACCACAGGCTGGATGGCTTAAACAACAACAATGTATTTCTCACTGTTTTGAAGCCTGGGAGTTCAAGATCGGGATGTCAGCAGGGCTGGTGTCTGTTGAAGGTTCTCTCCTTGGCCTGCAGGTGGCTACCTGCCTTCATGCTGCGTTCACACATGGCCTTTCCTTGCTGTGTGTAGGATGGAAGGAAGGAGGGAGGAAGGGAGAGAGGGAAGGGGAATCTTTCTCTTCTAAAGCCCTCAATCCTATCACGTTAGGTGCCCACCCTTATGACCTCTTTTAGCCTTAATTACCGTCTTATAGGCCGTATCTCCAAATACCGTCACATTGGGAGTTAGGGCTTCAACCTAAAGAATTTTGGAGAGACCCACTTCAGTCCATAGTGGTGAACAAGTTCCAACACAAGACTGGGTGGTTCTTTGAATGGGGGAGACTCAACTGTGTCCCAAGCTGTCCCTTAAGCTAGGGTAGTCCTTGTCCCATCTATGTCTGAGCGCCACTGCAGCCAGGCTTAGGCCCTCCCCCACCAGTCCATGAATAATAGTCTTGAGTGTTTCCTCCTTGGCATTGCTGCTGTTACTTGCAATCCCTTTTATTGTTCTTTTTTGGTGCAACTAAAAATGACTTGAGGCCCAGTTTAAATCCTTCCTCCTCCAAGAAGCCTTCCTTAATTTCCTCCGAACCCAATCAATGAGTGTATACCACTCACTCAGCATTTATATGCTGCTTTGCATTGTCACCTTTTCATGTCTACAGATCTTACTCCCAATCAGACTGTTAGCCTCTTTGAGACAGGGGCCATGTTTATATATTTTTTCTTTTTATTTGTGGCTTTTTGTCTCCCTCCAATTATTTTTTTTTACTTTAATTTTATTGTTGTTGTACTACATTTATCCCATTTTCCCTCACTGCTTCCCCTTGCCCCGCCCCCTTCCCATCCTCCCTCCCACAGTCAATTCCACTTGTTGGGTCATCTATGCTAGCTCCTTGACTAAACTGTTCCCCCTCTTTGCCTCCTTCTCCCTCCCCTCTGCATGCTGAAAATCTGTTCCTTGTTCCCGTGTCTCTGGTTCTGTTTTGCTTATGTTTGTTTTGTTCATTATTCTCCTGTAATGGGTGAGATCATATGATATTTGTCCTTCACTGACTGGCTTATTTCACTAAGCATAAGACTCTCTAGTTCCATCCATGTTGTCACAAAAGGTAGGAGTTTCTTCTTCCTTTCTGTTTTGTAGTAATTCCATTGTGTAAAGGTACCAAAGGTTTTTGATCTATTCATCCACTGATGGGCACTTAGGCTGTGTCCAGCACTTGGTTAGTGTAAATGGTGCTGCTATGAACATAGGGGTATACAGGTTCCTCCAAATTAGTGTTTCAGGGTTCTTCAAACGTAATCCTAGCAGTGGGATCGCTAGGTCAAAAGGCAGTTCCATTTTTAGTTTTTTGAGGAAATTCCATACTGTTTTCCACAGTGGCTGCACCAGTCTGCATTCCCGCCAACAATGCACCGGAGTTCCCTTTTCTCCACATCCTGGCCAGCACTTGTTGTTTGTTGATTTGTTAATGATGGCCATCCTGACAGGTTTGAGGTGGTGTCTCATTGTGGTTTTAATTTGCATCTCTCTGATGGCTAGTCATGTTGAGCATTCTTTCATATGCCTATGGCCCTTTGTATGTCCTCAGAGAAGTGGCTATTCAGGTCCTTTGCCCATTTTTTAATTGGATTGTTTGTCTTCCCACTGTTGAGTCATATAAGTTCTTTATATATTTTAAAGATCAAACCCTTGTTCGAGGTATCATTGGCAAATATGTTTTCCCATACAGTTGGTTCCATTTGCATTTTGCTGATGTTTTCTTTAGCTGAGCAGAAACTTTTTAGTTTGATGTAGTCCCGTTTGTTTATTTGTTCCTTTATTTCCTTTGCCCTAGAGGATATATCACAAAATATTGCTGCATAGGATATCTGAAATTTTACTTCCTGTTTTCCTCCAGGACTTTTATGATGTCAAGGCTTACATTTAAGTCTTATCTATCTTGAGTTTATTCTGGTGTATGATGTAAGTTGATGGTCTAGTTTTATTTTTTTGCATGTACCAGTCCAGTTCTCCTAACACCATTTGTTGAAGGGGCAATTTTTACTCCATTTTATGCTCCTGTCCTTTTGTCAAATATTAATTTACCATGGAGACCTGGGTTTATTTCTGGGCTCTCTATAATGTTCCATTGATCTACGTATCTTTTATTATGACAGTACCAGACTGTTTTGATTACAGTGGCTTTGTAATATACTCAGATATCCGGTATTGTGATCCCTTCTACTTTGTTCTTCTTTCTCAAGATTTCTGAGGGTATTCAGGGTGGTTTTTGGTTCCATATAAATTTTTAAAATATTTGTTCTAAATCTGTAAAATATGTCATTGGCATTTTAATAGGGATTGCACTGAATCTATAGATGGCTTTGGGTAGTATGGCCATTTTAATGGTGTTAGTTCTTCCCATCAATGAACATAGTATATGCTTCCATTTACTTGTATCTTCCTTAATTTCTTTCTTCAGTGTTCTGTACTTTTCTGAGTACAGGTCTTTTACCTCCTTGGTTAAGTTTATTCCTAGGTACTTTATTTTTCTTGTTCCTATAGTAAATTGGATTTTTTTCTCTGGGTTCTGTTTCTGATATTTCTGATATGCCTTTGATTTCTGAATGTTGACCTTATATCCTGCTATTTTGCCAAATTCATTTATCAGGTGAAGTAATTTTTTGGTGGAGCCTACAGGGTTTTCTATGTATGCTATCATATCATCTGCAAATAATGATAGTTTTACTTCTTCTTTTCCAACTTAGATGACTTTTATTTATTTTTCTTGTCTGATCACTGTGGCGAGAACTTCCAATACTATGTTGAATAAAAGTGGCGAGAGTGGACACCCTTGTCTTATTCCTGGTCTTAGGGGGAAAGCTTTTGTTTTTTGCCCATTGAGTGTGATGTTGGCTGTAGGTTTTTCACATATAGCCTTTATTATGTTGAGGTATGTTCCCTCTAGTCCTGCTTTGATGGGCATTGTTATCATAAATGGGTGCTGTACTTTATCAAATGCTTTTTCAGCATCTATTGATAGGTCGTGTGATTTTTGTCATTCATTTTGTGGTATTAAAATCCCCTACTATGAGTGTTGCTATGGATATTTTTCTTGAAGTTCTCCTAGATTTTCCTTCTATATTTCGGTGCTCTTATGTTAGGTGTATTCATGTTTACAAGGGTTCTACCTTCTTGATGGATTATTCCCTTAAGAATTATGAAGTGTCCTTCTTTGTCTCTTTTTATGGACTTTGTTTTGAAATCTATTTTGTCAGGTATACCGTATTTTTCGCACTATAAGACACACCTGACTATAAGATGCACCTAGGTTTAGAGGAGGAAAACAGAAAAAAAAATATTCTAAACCAAATGGTGTATTAAAATATTTAATAAAATATAACAAAATAATATTTCAACCACGTAAACAGCAGTCAACAGCAGTATTAAGAACATCACCACTTTCATTAACAAATGAAGAGATACTTTAAGGTTCAAGTACTCTTCTAGTTTTCTGGGAACCCCAAGAACTCATCATCTCTAGTGTCAGAATTTATGATGGTCAGTTTTTCACAATCACTGATATCACTTTGCTATCTTCATATATGGTACTATCTTCAGTTCCATCTAAGGCATTGCTAATGCCATATTTTTTGAATGACTGTACAATGGTTTCATCCTTTACTGGGTGCCATGATGTTTTTACCCATTCACAAACTTGATTGATAGTGGGCCTCTTCATTCATCCAGTAGGTGTCAGATTATGATTACCTCAGCCTTTTGTTCCACTCTTCTCACATAAAGACTTCAAATGGTTTGTTGATAGAAACATCAAGAGGTTGTAACTGGCTGGTAAGACCCCCAGAAATTACAGCTAGATCAGTCTTCATTTCTTTAAAGCTCTTTTTTTTGTAGTTTTGCTAATATGTGCTCTAAATTGGTCAAGCACTAATGAGCTTCATACCTGTTACTATCCTCAGCTAATTCAACAGGTCAGCGGTTGTAGCTGGGAGTGCCAGGCGGCTCTCTGCACTCTCCCAGGTCCTGGGTGATGGGCAGAATGTGGACAGCAACTGACCATATATCCTGAGATTCAGCAGTAAAGTGGGACATTAAGGCACCCCCAGGGGTTTCGCATGAGCCCACCATTTCCTCTTCTAACAGCTGTCGCAACCACTGGCAGGTCAGGTAATACATATCATGGTCTATGATGCAATGTTTGCTCCATAAGATGCACAGACATTTCCCTCCAATTCGGCGGGGGGGGGGGGGGGGGGTGCATCTTACAGAGAGAAAAACATGCTAAATATTAGTACCCCAGATTTTTTTCATATCCATTTGCTTGAAATAGTTTTTTCTATCCCTTCACTTTCAGGCTGTGTAGATCTTTTGTTCTGAGGTGGGTCTCTTGTAGACAGCATATATGCAGGTCATGTTTTCTTATCCATTCAGCTACCATGCATCTTTTGATTAGAACATTTAATCCATTTTCATTTAAGGTTATTTTGATAGATACTTATTCATTGTCATTTTCCCCCTTTATACCTGTGTTCCCCACCCCTTTTTTGCTTTCTCTCTCTCTCTTATTTTCTTAAAGCAGTCTCTTTGGCATCTCTTGCAATGCTGGTTTGCTGGAAATGTATCCTTTTAGCCTTCTTTTTGGTTTTTGCGTGTTTTTTTTTTGTCTTGGAAGCTGCTTATTTCACCTTCCTTTTAAATGAGAGCCTTGCTGGGTAGAATAGTCTTGGTTGCAGGCCTTTTCTTTCCATTACTTGTAATATTTCTTGCCATTCTCTGTGGCTTGTAGTGTTTATGTTGAGAAATCATCTTATAGCTTAATTGGAGCTCCCTTGTATGTTACTAACTGTTGCTCCCTTGCTGCCTTTAAGATTCTCTTTTTGTCTTTGAATTTTGCCATTTTAATTATGATGCGTTTTGGGGTGGGTCTCTTTGGGTTCATCTTGATTGGAACCCGTTGTGCTTCCTGGACTTGCATGATTTTTCTCTCATCAAGTTAGGGAAGCTTTATTTCATTACTTTTTCAAGTAGGTTTTCTATCCCTTCCTCCTCTTCTTCTCTCTCCTTCTGGTATCCCTATGATACAGATATTATTATGTTTCATGTTGTCCTGCAGCTCCCTTAAACTTTCTTAATCCTTTTTCAGCTTTTCTTTTTTTTCATTTTGTTGCTCTGTCTGGGAATTTTATTCTACCTTGTCCTTCAGCTTGCTGATCAGATCCTCTGCTTCATCTATCCTGCTTTTAATTCCTTCTACTGTGTTCTTCAATTTGGAAATTGTACTCTTTCTTTCCTCCTGGCTCTTATCGATATTTTCTATGTCTTTTTGCATGCTGGTGTAGTTCACAGTAAGTTCCTTGTAGCTTCCCTGGAGTTCTTTGTAGTTCTCATGGAGCTCATTGAGCATCCTATAACCATTATTTTGAACTCAATGTCTGATAACAAGCTTGCCTCTATTTCATATGTCGCTCTTTCTAGGGATTCCACCTTTCCTTTTGATGGCGGGGTGGTGGTGGTTGTTTCTTTGTCTCTATTTTAGGTGACTCTTCTTGTTTGTTTCTGCTTCTTAGATTGATCTGCTTTGACTCCCTGTCTTTGTGGTGTGACTCTCTGTGGTAGGAGACCTGTGGGATTCAGTGGTACAGTCTCCTTGATCTCTTGAACTTGATGCTCTTGGGATACCCTTTATGCCATTTATGTGAGCTCTCTTGTTGTAATTGGATTTTGGTTGTTGTTGGGTCATTCTATGGTGGGTCCCTCCCTCAGCTGGCTGACTGAGAGTCACTCTGCCCAACACATCCTGTATGCTGTTTTACAGGTGTTTCCAGAACAAAACCAAACAGCCCAGGAAAGAAACCCACACCTGCAAAAATAACCCTTACCCACAATCACACCATCAAGAGCAAATGAACCCGTATTGATAAAGTTTTAAAGAGATTGATACTATTAAAGAAAGGGAAAATGAATATGAGATAACTAACTGAAATAAAAATCATTTTGAGAGGGGAAAGGCAAGAACAATAATATGAGTAGGGACTAGGAACAAAGCTATAAGAGAAAGTAAAATTTACAGCATAAATTTAAAATGGAGGGAAGGCATAATGGAGGAAGTGTATAGTATTAGGTTTAACAGAAATTTAAATATATAATATATATGTTATATATTGAGAGAGAACAAAAAATATTAGAAAAAGAAAAGAAAAAAATAGGAACAAAATTGGAGAAAAAGATCTACCACAGTAATATCAACAACCAATGAGCAAAGATTAATATAGGTGAGATGGGAATAAGAGAGGAAAATGAAAGAAATAAAAGCTTAAGAGCTGTCTAGAGGAAAGGGAAATGATTTTGAGATGATGGAGAGAGAAGGAATACTAAGAGGAAGGAATGAAAACCAAGCTAAGACAGGGGAAAAAATCAAATTTAAAATGAAAAAAAATAAAGGGCAAGAGGAAGGTGAAATGGAGTAGGACAGGGCAATGGTAAAATTTGAGATTTGAAATACAAAAATAGTGAAAAGATCTAGGAATAAAATTGAAGAAATGCAACAACAACCACCATATCCACAATCAACGAGCAAAGAATGTGAGATGACTGATGAAAAGAAAAATGGTTTTGAGAGGTTGGAGAGGAGAGAAATTGTAAGAGCGCAGAATGGAAACAAGTCATAGCAAGAAACAAAAATAGAATTTAAAATGAAAATAAGAGGAAATAAGGTAGAATGGAGTAAGAGAAGGGAGGGCAAAATATGAGATTTGAAATAAACTATAATATAAAAACTAGTGACTTAATATGCACAAGCTTGAAGGACAAGAAATGAATGTTAAAAAGCTATGCAAGGAAGAAAATAATATAAATAATGAAGAAGACCATGGTGGAATTCATCTCAGTATTATCTAGTGTTTACTACTTTCTTCTCTTTTTGGATCTTCCCCTAGTGCTCTCAGATGGTGTCCCATTTTGGCCAAAGGTAGCCTGTTCAAGACTACCGGTGATCCATAGTCTGTGGCTGTCTTCTTCAATAATTAAACTAGTCAATCTGTAATCAGCATTCAGGTTTAAATCCAGTCATTCCTGTGGACAGGGCTATTTCTTCCCTTCAGGCTAATGCCTCTTGGAAGGGAGTGGTCTGCCTGGGAAAAATGACTCTTGCAATATGGGTAATGATTCAGCACAGGGATCCTATCAGCTACTCCCTCAGTTCTTTCCCCAGAGCCACTGTCTCCAAACTCTCCTCAAGTGTCTCTAGTCCACTCTGCCCATCTCCCTTTGATGGGGCCCAGGGTAAATGGCTGCAAATTAATCTTATGCATTGGCCTTTTAAAAGACTTTCTGTGACTCCAGCCATCTCTCCCTGGCAGGCAGAAACTGTCCCACTTTTCACAGCTGGATGTTTTGTGGATTCCTCTCTGGCTCTGATGCTGTAGCCTGGGGAGCCTAGTTTGGGGTTTAGACCCCACACTTTTCAAGGGGAACCCCCTGGCCACTTAAGTTTCCCTCTGGCATTTCAGCTGCCACCCATGGGAGCCCAGTCAGCCCTCTTGTGTCTCCCCTGCCCTCCCTACCACTCACATTGTGGTGAAGCAGTTTCTCCTGTCTGTCTATGGTTATAAGGCTTCTCTCCAGCTAGGGTTCAGTTGGTTATTTTGGAAGACTTCTCTACAATTTAGTTTTATTTCCAGATTGGTCCTGGGAGGAGGTTGATGTAGCTTCCACTTACTCCTCCACCGTCTTCGATCCCCCGACAATGCTTATATTTATAATAAATCTCCATGATGCCTTTCACAGTGTAGATACTTAATCAACATTTGTTGAGTGAGTGATTGATCAGCTGATGTAAAGTTGGTCAACTATGCAAATTAACCATTTCCAAGGAGTTTGCTATCCTAAATACAGAAAGAAAGCAAACATTTCTTTTCATGGGATAGAACAGTGGTTCTCAATGAATATGTCTCCATCAGCTGGGAGCTGCCAAGCACAAAATTTACTGTTAGCAATAAAATGCATAAATCTCAAATTATTTGCTTAAATAAATTAGAATACATTCAAGGTTATCCATATAATAACATTACCTTCACTCTCCTTCCAAAGTGCTTTCTTAATAGGGAAAGAACATTGTAGAATTATAGTCATCAAACCAGGAGTTGGGAATAATCCTGGGTTCACTTTCTGGAAAGAGTTGTACATGTCACCATCATCTGTCTATGTCTTTCACTAGGAACAAGGATGAGGTACATGAATTGTGGTTGGAATCAATGGAGTACACCACCTGGATTTCAGGTTCTCCTTAGTTCCCTCCCCGCTGCCTTCTTTCCATTACTGGTTGCTACATATCCTTTGACTTTTAGAGTCAGGCAATCTGCACCGTTAGTGGGAGGATAAGAAGAAACTGAGAAGGGAAATACATCCATATATAACTTTTAGGGGAATGCTAATACTATTTCAACCTGCAAATTGTGTAAGAAGCAGCTCAGCTTCCAATGAAGGCAGAGAAACATCACAATTGGTTGGAGACGGGTGCTCAGGAGCCTCCTGTTTGGCAGTGTATGGCAGATGTCTGCTATGGGAACACTGTCCCCATTGCGCCTGGTTCACTGAGGACCTTCCACTGTAGTGCACATCAGCCAAACCCACAAACGCTAGCTTTTTTGCCTGAGGATTTTCTCTTTGGGCTAGAGCCTGCTCTGCCTTGAAGGTCAGGCTGAAAGTGACAGTGA
The DNA here is from genome assembly GCA_004026585.1 of Noctilio leporinus. Classification (NCBI taxonomy): domain Eukaryota; kingdom Metazoa; phylum Chordata; class Mammalia; order Chiroptera; family Noctilionidae; genus Noctilio; species Noctilio leporinus. Next base: position 33,344 of record PVIW01005380.1, read on the forward strand.
CAGAGAACTGATACTCTCATGCCTGAGACAGTTGGAGTATAAGTGCCCAGCATCCTCACCCCTCAGGTGAGATGCCTGAACCATGCTCTGCATGGTCTCCTAGAGGTTCCCAATGTGATTAAGCTCACGTTGCCCATAGAGGTACATTTTTTGGTAATGGACCCTTTGTTTGCTGCTTTCCCACCCCTGTCTGATTTCCCCCAACACTTCCAGCATGTCCTTCACCTTACAGATACACTGTTTTGCACTAAAATTCTTGACTTGGAATCTGCTCCTGGGGGAACCTAAACCAAGACCTTTGCCATGAAGTCTTTCTTTGGAGAGGGACTGGGTCCAAAGGTGTGTCCTTTGGAACAGGGCTCTTAGCCTGGATACTCATCAGAGCTCCCCCTCCCACCTCTGGAAAAGCTGCTCCACTTGTTGAAGGTGGAACTTGGGAATCAGTATTTGATTACAATTCCCCAGACAACTGAATATTTATTCTAGAATCCAGCTACTGCAGCGACATTGATGAGGCCAAGGGAAAATCCCAGGCTTTGAGGTCCCTACGGAAGAGAGAGCCAGAGATTTGAAAGGACAAGATGTGGTTGAGGTTTCAACTCTACTAGTTGCTTGGGCTTGTTTTTCCTCACCTGCAAACCGTGGGCCCAAATCATATCACTCCCACAGGTCGTCTGGGAGCCAATGGGATGACGTGGGTGGAAGTGTTTTGCAAACTAAGAAGGGCTCTGTAAGGACCGGGGTTCCTTCCAGAGTGCTAGGAGTGAGATTGCTCTCAGGTTCAAATCAACAACTGTGAAATGCTGGAGTGAAACACAGCCTTAATTCAGAGTCAGGAAAGGGACAGGCCGCCACCCTCACTGGCCTCCTGTACTGTGCATTTTGGCTTTTCTTCACCTCATTTCACCCCACCAGTTTGCATCTCCCTACCTCACCCTTGGTCTTTTAATTACTGAGCACGTCGCAAATGATCAGTACTCTGGGCCTGTTAGCATGATAAATGAGCAATTAAAACTACATAAGCAATTACACCAGCTCCAAATGTTCCCATTCAGCTCTGGTCATGGTTCTTTGGTTGGTCAGCTCTTCAGCCTGCGGGTTGGGCCCTTCTGCCGGACAGAGGAGCCCACTCGCACTTTCACTTTCAGAAGACCACTGGGCCCCCATCACACATGTCCTGAGTGAAGTGGCAGAGGGAGCCTGTCCCTAATTGCTCTGTCCCATCAGGCAGGCTGCAATGACCCTTTGGGAAACAAAACAAACATGGTTTGCGTTCATTCCATCCCATTGGCTGAATTGTGCAGCAGAAATCATCTGCAAAAAATGAGGGGGAATAGTCAGTTAAAACCAAGTTTTATAAGAAAGTCTCTTCATAAGAGGTACAATAAAGCAAAAATAAACATTTAAGTCCACAAGTGCTGCCATTCAGGGAGTATATCTGTATATAATATAAGAAAAGGACCAGCCCTATTTTCAAGATCTGATTTCAGGTGTTTAGGGTAGGTGAGAGTAGAGATGGCCATTTGGCGTGTGTTGGGGGTGGGGGGTGGAGGGGTGGGCACAGGGAGTCCACTGCCTATTATTAAATAAGACACATCAATAATAGGAAGCTATGGCATTAACCAGACAAGAGATGGTAAGACAGAAGAAAGGAGTCTTTTCAAGTTGCAAATTCTCAACCATGTTCATCTTGCAGCTGAATCATCCCTTGAGAAGGCCATGTTGAAGGAAAGGTTTCAAAATAAAATGCAGCCCTGGCTGGTGGCTCAGTGGCTAGGTGCCCGCCTGCAAACCCAGGGGTTGCTGGTTCGATTCCCAGCCAGGGCACATGGCCAGGTTGCAAGCCAGGTCTCCAGCCAAGTCCGTGGCTGGAGGCAGGCAAGGGGCAACCACGCATTGCTGTCTCTCTCCTTCTCTACCTCTCTCCCTTCCCCTCTCTCTGAAAATAATAAATAAAATCTTTTTTAAAAAATAAATAAATAAAATGCAAACCTAGGTCAACCAGCCTTCACCGCAGACTGTCTTCATGCAGCTTTGCTCCTCCTATCCTCTCTCTCTGCAGAGACCTTACCCCCTCAGCAAACTTGACCTTGACCTTGAAGATAAATACCCAACAGAAAAACCGAGGTCCCATCCACACTTACAAAATTTGAGCACTCCTGGTGGAGATAGGCAGAGGGACTTTGGGGGTCCAAGCCAGTTCTGCGTTTCCTTCATCCTGGAGCCCCCAGGGCAAATGGCGTCACACCCAGTAGAGTGAAGTCAGTAAGCCATTCGTCACCATCAGGGCAGAGTTGCGTATTGGCTCTATCCAGAGAGGAACATAGGCAAAGGAAGGGCTGGCCAGATCAGTTTTTCCTCTGTGTAGAAGTGGGAATGCAAATGCCCATAGACGAGCCCTAAGACAGATCCAAGCCCAAGAAGTTTACTTGGGAGGAAAGTGAAACAGGGAAGGGACTGCTGCCAACACCTGGTCATTAATAGCAATGTAAGCAACTGGGAGTTGTCCCCACTGGGACACTCTGAGACTTAGCAAAGCCATCTCAGAGTTATCCCAACCGAGGGGTGAGGCAGGGCCTCATCAGTTTGCTAGTAAGAGGGAGGCTGTTGAGAGGAGGCCCCTTAACTTGCCTCCTCACGGGGGTGGAAGGTGGTGCTCCCTTAACCAGAAAATACTCTCAGGTGAAGAGTAGCAGGTGTTTACAGTAAACAACTTTCAGAAGCTCTGTGCTGTCCAATAGGTAGCCACATGTGGCTCTTTAAATGGAAGTTAATGAAAATGAAACAAAGTGTAAGACGCTGTTTCTCAGTCGCACTAGCCACGTTTCAAGTGCATCTCCATAACATGGACAAAAGAATTGTGCTGGAGGATTTTTGCAAGTAGACTGATAGATTTGCAAATCCTTTGGACATGTGCGATAATACACAAATTATCATAGTTGTAAAAACTCAGGAAGTACATGCTACACATATCTGAGTCATATCAGGCTTTCGTTTTCTCATCTGTAAAGTGATAATAAGCATAGAACCCATATATAGGGTCATGATTTAAGCTCAAATATGACCATTCATATAAAAAGCTTAGCTCAGGACCTAGCATTTATAAGCACTTAATAAGTATTGGCTACAGAAGTAGATCTACTGTGAACCTAATAAAACTTAAGCTCCAGGACCCCTCATTTACATTGGTCCCTTCCAAGGGTCAGGGGTAGTATGTTGTGGGCTTATATGTTTTATATAGACCACTGTCTGTTTCCAATTTGACTTCCCCTCCATCACAACCCCCATTAGACTGGGTAGTAGTATAGGAGTAGTCATGGGTATATTTGGGATCTGGCTAAGGGGAATTGAAGTTAGGATATAATTGGTTTTTGTTTAAGAATATGTGTAGATGTGATTTGTAGCCACTTCCATGTAAGGTGGGTGCTAGCCATCATACATGATGACTTTGGGGAACATTCCTGCTCCCCTCTGGGCTGACTTGCCCAATACTGTGACTTGAAGATGCATGCTAGAGGTCATTTCAAAATACAGTTGTGTCTATCCTGGGTATGAATTGTGACATAGCAAGTCACCCCAGAACTCAATGGCTTAAAACAACAGCAGTCATTTATTTGGCCCACAATTCTGCAGTGGGCAGGGCTCAGTGGCTTGTCACTGCTTCAGCATGGGGTCAGCAGGGGTGGTTCAAAGGCTTGGGGCTGGAATAATTTGGAGGGTCCTCAGTCATGTCTGATGGTTGATGCCGGCTGTCTGCTGATACCTTAGCTGACTGTGGCCTAGGATTCCTCACAGCATGGTGGCTGGGTTCCAAGGCCAAGTGTCCTGAGAGACCCAGGCAGACAGTGTATCATTTTCTATGACCTACCCTTGGAGATCAGACAGTATCACTTCTGCTGCAGTCACAGACTCTCTGAGGTTCAAGGGAAAGGAAGACAGACCCCATACCTCAAAGAGGTTCTTCCATTACAAGAAGAGCATGTAGGATGGGCAGATCTTGTTGCGATCATTTTGGAAAATACCATCTGCCACTGTCCTATGACTTCCAGGGCCCAGAAGTATGTAGGTGGTGGAGAGAAACAAAGCTTGAAATGTATGGTGTCGGAAGCTAGCCTGTGGAAAATCTTCCAATCATCAGATGTGAAATATTGTAAATGACGAATCCCATTCTCATTGATGCCTAGTCAAAATGGAAATTTGCTTCTGTCAAGAATATACTCAATAATGCAGTGTGCGCAATTAATAACGCACCATATAGTTTTATTTCTTTTCTGATGGGAATTGCACAAAATAAGATTTATCAGAATTCATGTGTTTGTAGGGTGCAAAACTGTAGCAACCCTACCAACACAAGTACGTCTGTTTGGAGAGCATTAAGCTTTATGCATCCCAGTATATCAGATTGCATTTTAGGGTATCTGACACATCTTGTCCTGATGAAGCCTGGTGGAGTCAGAAAAAAACAGCAAACAAAATTGCTACTGATGCAGCAAACCGGCCTGAAGAAACACGTGCTCCAGTGACAAAGCTCACATATTCATCAATACATCAGTGTATATAGCATAAGAGTAGTTTAATTTTATTATGCAATTATGCAGCTCAATTTGTACACCTTAATTTCACATTAATTTTGTGTGTTTTTAAGAATTACTGATCATACCAAAATTCAAATAGGACAGCAAAATAGGAGTAACTTCATAGTAGCCAAAAGCACACGGAAAGAGCTACAGATGCTTCAGAATGTCACTCTGTGACTACATTACAATGGAAACTAATTACCAGTGACAACATTCAAGCCTGAAAGAAACTTTACAACACTATGAATAATTTTATAAGAAGGAGATCAAGCATGGTGCATGAAATACTAAATGATCTTTCTATTGTCTCTCTATAAAATTGTATTAAAAAATTGTTGCCATATGAAAAAGCAACCAAAGCTGTGCAGCCCAAAGAAGTAGAGAAAGGAAATAAGATGGTTAATTAATAAAAATACTATATATGTTTTCCCACATTCTGTGAAGTTTGAGGTCGTCACAAACCTTTAAGTGTTGTAAGTTTTTTCATTTGAACATTTACTTTTATACCAGGTTTTGCATTTGCAATTTTGTGTTCTTTTTCTTTTTCAAAAAAGATTTTATTTATTTATTTTTGGAGAGAGGGGAAGGGGGGAAAAAAGAAAGAGAGAGAAACATCAGTCAGTTGCCTCTTTCGCACCCCAAACTGGTCACCTGACTCACAACCCAGTCATGTGCCCTGACCGAGAATCAAATCGGCAACCTTTCCATTCACCGACTGGCACTCAAGCCACTGAGCCACACCAGCCAGGGAGTGTTCTTTTCTTTTTAAAGATTTTATTTATTATTTTCAGAGAGAAGGAAAGGGAGAGAGGCAGAGAGGGAGAGAAACATCAACGTATGGTTGCCTTTCACCTGCCTCCAGCTACAGACCTGGCTGGGGACCTGGCTTGCAACCTAGTCATGTGCCCTGGCTGGGGAATCAAACCAGAGACCTTTTAGTTCACAGGCTGGCCCCTTTCCACTGAGCCACCAGCCAGGGATTAGTGTTCTTTTTCTTAAGGAGAGTCCTCCAAAATGTTTAATCTTTAGACCCCATTGTTAGCCACAATTAGCTCATTTGGGTACTATTATTATTAATATTTCATAATAATAATAGAGACCATGCATGTGGCAGTTTATACACATGACAAGATGGATGATAAATGTCAATCAACTCAAACTGCTATCTTTCTCCTTCTGCTTTTTCTTTTTTCAGGAGGGAAGAATAGAATGGTGTTGTAAGCACCTATATTAATCAGTTCAGGCTGCTATAACAAAGACTCACAGACTGGATGGCTTAAACAACAGACATTTATTGCCTCACAGTTCTGGAGACTAGAAGTCCAAGATCAACATGTCAGGTCAGTTGTTTATTTCTGAAGCTTCTCTCCTTGGCTTGTAGAGGCATGGCCACCTTCCCCGTGTGCTTTCACATGATTTTTCTGCTGTGAGTGCCCATGTCCTAATCGCTTCTTAATAAGAACACCAGTCAGATTGGGTTAGGGCCCATTTTAACTTAATCATGTCTTAGAAACCCTATTTTCATATACAGTCACCTTCTGAAATAATGGGAGTTAGGGCTTCAGTGAATGAATTGGGGGAGGGATACAGTTTAGCCCACCATACGGCCCAAACCATGGGCCCTCAGAAGGCAGACAATAGCCCCAGCTTGCTCAGTCTAAGCTCCTCAATTAGTACTTCCAAGCCTCATTCAGCTCTGAGTCACCGACCAGTGTCATCAAAGGCCCCAAGCTTCCTTTAGATCAGCCGGTAATGCTAAGTAGTCCTGGCAAGGGGAACCAGAATCATGGCAGGAGAACTACAACCTTCAGCAGGAGAGGGAAATGCCCTCAGGAACTCTTTGCTGGCAGCAGGAATCCTTTTTGCTCTATTTTTTAAAAACTTCAAAGCACTGCACAGGGGGCCCTCTCCCCAGAGAGGGCCCCCTAGTCTTTCACTGGGAGGTACTTACTGGATCAGGGCAGGCCAATGGTACCATCTCTGACACCAGCTAGTGGCAACCACTCTGTCTGGAGCTGCATCTCATCGACCTGATCTCGGCTCTGATTGAAGCATCGCCTGCATATGTACTCTACCGTCTGGTGAATGTGTGATACCACTGAGATTTGCCTCTGTCCATGCTGAGCTTCCTGCCTGGGTAGTCCAAGTTATTTCCATCAGGACCGATTAGTTTGCTACCTTAGGGGCTCCAGTATTATCCAGATCATTAGCGATCATCATTAGTGACTGTGACTGGGGAGAGGGAAAAAGGAGGCAGCTCCTGGCCCAGGGAGCAGGACCTTGGCTCGTCCTGGAAAGCCTAGTCATACCAGTCCAGCCCTGGGCTCAGATGCCATTTTGAGAAATACCCTCTATATGCCCATCTCTGTGCCAAGAACTTGACATATGACTCTGAACCTCATAAGACTCTCAAGAAGTGAGTATTATCCTCATTTTACACATAAAGCAAGTGTGGTTCAGGGATGTTAAGTGACTTATCTAAGGCCACACTGTTTTGGCAGAGCCAGGATGCAAATGCCAGGCTGTGTGCCGACAAAGCCCTTGACGCTTTTTCCCATTAGGTCATGCAGCCTCTCACCAGTTCGTGCCCACACAGTCCCAGCTGGAAAGGAGGTGAGCAGCTGTTGAGTCTGAGTCTTTTATCTTAGAGAAGAACATTATGGCAAACACTGCAATGGCCACTCAAAATCATTCACAACTCACTTTTCTAGTATCTTCTAACACGGAAGCTGGAAAATTTAAATGATCCTCTTCCCAAATGCCCTTGCAGCTGGTTGGAGGACATGTGTGCAAGCTCTGATAAACGAGGTATCAACAAAACTCACAAGTTGGGGCTTCCATGGAAAACAGAATATTCCCCTTTTAAAACATCTTGGTCTTACGCATTTCCCTTTCTTTCTGCCTGAAAGACACTTGCAACCCCTATAAAAGCTGCATCTATTTATCAGTCGTGAAGATAAAAGCCCCGTGTTAAAGATGGAAGATCAAGAAAGTAGAAGGAGACTGGGTCCTTGACAATATGGTTGAGCCATTATGCCAACCTGGATTTTTTATTGCATGAGACAAAGTCTTCATTGTGTCTGCCACTGTAATCTGGGTTTTCTGTTACCTACGGCCATTTCGATCTTAATGATACAGGCATTCAGGTGTCATCCCTGGGCCTGCGTTTTTCTTGCAAGGACAGTTTTACTGGATATAGATTCTTGGTTGACAGTTTCCTTCTCCTTCAGTACTGTGAATATAACCATCTCATGATCTCTGATGAGAAATCAGCTGTTAGTTTATATTAGTTCAGGCTATTATAATAGACTACTGTAGACTAAGTGGCTTAAACAATACACATTTATTTCTCATAGTTCTGGAGGCTGTAAGCCCAAGATCAGGGTACCAGCATGGTTGAGTTCCAGTGAGAATGCTCTTCCTGGTTTCTTTGTATGGTGGGGAGGGGGCTGAGGGGGATAGGGAGAGAGGAAGAAACAAGTAGAGAGAGCGATAGAGCTAAAGTGTCTTCTAAGGGCAATAATCCTGTCATAAGTGCGGCATCCTCATGACTAATTATCTCCCAACGACATCATCTCCAAATGCCATTGCCCTGGTGATGAAGGTTTAAACCTATGAATTTAGTGGGGAGGGACACAAGCATGCTTAGAACCCCAGAGACTAAAGGAGCCCTGAATAAGGGTCCCAGACATCAAAATGGAGGGGTTCTCCATTCTGACCCCATCACCACCATGCATTTCACAGAGAATTTAGTATGAGCAGAGACCTCTAGTAGTCCCTGCATTTACTCCATAACTCCCTTTTGCTGAAGGGGTTGGGGTTGAGTACTCTATAAGCTCTAGTCTTCAGAGAGATCCCTCTCCTCTGTGTCCTACAGTGGAAGCCATAATGTAAGAGGAGATATCATCAACAAAATGGTGAAGGACCTCAACACCAAGCTACCCAAGAACTGGTTAGTGGAACAGGGAACATTTAGCCTGGACAAGAGAGGACTCAGGATGACAGTAGGGTCTTTTTCAAATATCTGAAGGGCTGCTCTGCAAAGGAGGAAAGAAAACAGTAGATGCTTTTTGCTCTGAGAAATGCTAAAGGACAGGACAAGGACTAAGGGTCAGGGGAACCAGGAAAGCTGGTTTGGGCTCTATTACAGAAAGGTCTTTGTTAGCAATTGGAGTTGCCTCCAATAAATTTAATAAAAATCAAATAAAATAAACACTTGGAGGTGCTTCCTAATGGGTTGGCCTATGACATGTTCAAGAGGAGGGGTGGCCATTAATCCAGGAGGTTTTAGAGTTAATTCAGACATCCAACCGGAGGAAACTATAAGGACCCCCCAAATCCTTTCCAAAGGGGGAATTCTATTGTTTTGTGAATCAAACTCATGTAAGAGATACCACGGGACATGGAGGAGAAAGGAAGCAGGATCTGGAGTCAGAAAAACTAGATTTGAAAGCTGATTCCTTGATGGAGAAGTCACTGCAGCAGAAGCAACTAGTTCTCCCCCAATATGTGGGGAGATTTTTACCTGGGTACATAGCCATCTGGAAAAAAAAACAAAAACAAAACAAAACTACATTTCTCAGCCTTCTTTGCAGTTAAGTATGGCCATCTGAGTAAGTTCTGGAGTGAAAGCAGAAGAGGTGAGTGCAACTTTTGGGAATTGTACTTAAAGGGAAGGGGCATGCTTTTCTTTCCCCCATTTTATTCTTCACTTATTTTTCCATCCTGCTGCCTGGAATGAAAATTTGATGACTGAAGCTCTAGCTGCCATCTTAAATCATGAAGGTGAAGACCATATCCTGGTTTTGGCAAAGCAAGGGATTTTTGGTCCCTATGACTGTAGAACAGAGCTGCCTATCCCCAAACTCTTATAGGAAAGAAAAACAAACTTTCATTTTGTTTAAGCCACAGTTATTTTGAGTCTCTGTACATAATCTTAACTGCAACAGGCACCTACTCTGGAGCAAAGTTTTTGTTTTATTTATTTTAGAGAGAGGGGAAGGAAGGGAGAAAGAGAGGGAAAGAAACATCAATGTGTGGTTGCCTCTTGAGCGCCCCCAATGAAGGACCTAGCCCACAACCCAGGCACGTGCCCTCACTGAGAATCGAACTGGCCACCTTTGGGTTCACAGGCTGGCACTCGGTGCACTGAGCCACGCCAGTCAGGGCTGGAGCAAGTCTTTTAGTCTCTCTGAGCCTCAGTGGGTAACCTCATCGAATAATGAGAATTGTAATGCTCACTCCACAGACCTCGCAATGTGCTTGGGCAGGAAAATGAGATGATGCTTGTGAAAGCACTGTGAAAATTATTCAGCATTACAAAAATGTAAGACATTTGTTGCTGGGCACCGGGAGAGACGTTGGGCAGAAAGTGGTTAGGGAAGGCGGGTTGTATAAAAGAATTACAAATGCTTCTCCCCCTTTACAGTGCTTCCTAAAGATTCTGCATTTTCCTGTCTCCATCTATCTTGATATCGCTGGTCTGATGCCTGGTGGGAGAGTAAGTAGGGTGCAGAAAGGGATTTCTGAGTCCCTGGAGGCTTTCACAGTCCATGATTATCTTCCCTTAATTCTATACTGGGCAGACCTTTGTGGCAAGGATGTTGGAGGAGTTTTTACTTTATAGTCAACAAAGGCTAGGGGTTCCTTTCTGCACCATTTACTTGTGGGCAAAGCTCTTCTCTTGGGGTCAGTGCAGGACTTGCTGGAGCCCACCTGATAGAGGTAGAAGGCAGCTCACCTGCTTCATCTTGGAGAGAGGAAAGGCAGATCTTGCCAGAGTGTCTGCAAAAGCACTGGGGACATGTACCGTGAGACAATACCAAAAGTGCTGAGCAGGAAATAAGGCAACACACCAGGGCCTGCAGATTATCAAAGAGCTGAAATTCCCCACCGGCCTTGGTGGAGACTATGCTCCCCTCCCTGCCTGGGAACCCGGAATAGTGCCCTTGTCACTAAGGCCTCTTACAGATGTTCCTCACTGAGGCTCTATCTCAGACTAGTTCAAGGCCCTTACAGGTTGAGCCAGTTCATCTGGGTCTCATGTTCAGAAACCGGATATGTTCCCTGGTCACACAGCTCCTGGAGCTCTGGTTCAGACAGGTCAAAAGCCAAAGAAAGGAGACATGTCACTAACAGTAGTGTTTAGATTTAAAGTGGCCCCCAAGCAAGTATCATGGGTTCAACTTCACTTCCTTCTTATCCCCTCATGCTTGGTACAGTCCTGGACACACAGAAAGTCCTCTGGCAGCTGTTGAATGGAATTCAACGTCTGGGGGTTTGGAAATGGCTGGGAATCCAAGTAGGAAAGTTCATAACTGGAGGAGAAACCAAGGGAGGCTGCCCAAACCCCAACCTCTGATTTGTCCTCCATCTATCCTTGCTCCATTCGTTAGAGGGTTGTAGGGTGTGGAGTTGATTGCAATCAAGGAAGGGAAGGTCCCCTGTAATTTCAGAATGGGGAAGCGGCAGGCAAAGGATCCAGAGGCCTTTCTCTTATGACATTGATAAAGGCAGAGTGGAAAAAGCAGGCCTTGGGAAAGAGGGGACTAGAGTTCGAGGGAGCCAAAGCCAGGAGTGCTTGCCAGTGTCCAGGAGACTTCTTAGCCTGGCACCGGGATGTCAACAGAAGAAACTTCCAAACCTGTAAGAATTTTTATGAGTTTATTTGAGCCAAGCTGATGACAATTGCCAGGAAGCAAAACCTCGATGAATTGAGAAAATGCTCCAGAAAATGGTAGTTTTGCACCTTGTTTTATACATCAAAGTCAAAAGGAGGCATAAGGGGGTTACATGAAATCCACTGGTGATAGACTAAGGAGGCGGGAGAAAGCAAAGGTGGGAAAATCACAGGTGGGTCCAGGATAGTTAAAGGTCAACAATTACCATGATAACAGTTAACAATGAGGGGATTTGTGGTCTCCTAATGGGGTGGCTGTGCCTGAGAATGTCAGAAAAAGGGAAGTTACTTTGAAATGATAAAGGTACGTAATCATCGATGCAAAAAGGCCACAAACAGGCTCAGTTAAGGTAAAGAGTAACTTTTGTCGGGAAGGATTTTAGCCTAGGACAAGGCGACCTACCCTCCGTGAACTTCTTTTAGTTAAAAAGGTTTTATTTCAGACGATCCTACGTGGTTACTTTAGGTCTCTGAGTTCATAAGGCCACCACAGCGGCCTCCCCTGAGCTTGTCAGGTTTAGTATGTGGTCCCGTTTTGTCCACAAGAAGACAGAAGGGGGAGGGCAGAGGATAGGAGCCGTGACCCCTGCAGATCCCATCTCTTGAGCAAACTCTGCTGCCTGCCGAGGGGGCTTGCCTGCTTCTGTGCCCCGTGCTGGCTGTTGCTGTCCAGGCAGTTCGGAAACCCTGACTCTCTGGCCCTGATGCAGCTCCATCCGAGGACTGAAATGTTTTCTCTCACTGTGACTGACATGGGCTGGAAGTGCAATGAATAGTCTCCCAGGAGCAGCCCTTAGACAAGGACAAATAAGAGTTGGTGGGGAATTACCCCTGCTTCCTGTCCCCTCAGTGGGGACAGTTCTGAGAGGTGTACTCTCTCTTCCCTGGGTCCCAGATTTTTCCAGTGGGATTTGAGTCCAGTTGCCCACAGTGGCTTCTGCCCCCATAAAACACTCTGGATTGGCTTCCCTCCCTTCCCTGCCTTGCTTCCCTAACACTCCAGTGATATTCCTGGGATCATTCCCTAATACACAACCTGTACATGTCTTTGTCCTGGGATCTGCTTCTGGGGGTAGCTAAGACTCAGGATTGTTACAGGGTGGATAACTGAACAGCCCATAGTAGATGGATGAGGCTGAAACTCTCCAGACAGGCTCAGACTGTGATCATGACAGGGGACAAGTCAGCAGCCAGGCCCAGCCAGCCTGGGAAGGCTGAGGAAGGAAGCTCAGCACCAAGGAAACCCATGAAGAAGCCCTCATCCCCAATAAACTGAGCCCCTGGAGGTCTCCTATTTGCCATAGCTCCCAATCTGCCTGCAGCCCAAAGCCTGGCACAAGAAAGGTGCTCAATACATGGAACTGAATTGGAAGTGGAAAGGGGTGGACTTGAAACGGATCCCACGAACCCTTCCACTTCCCCACCAGACCATTCTCTCTTGGTTATCCTTCCCCTACCATAGCTCTCTATTTATTTATGGATTCATAAATGCATGTGAATATGCTAAGCACCTACTAGATGACAGTCACTAAGCTAGGTCCAACTTCTCCTCTGTGCATTTTTGTCTATTTTGGGGGGAAGCCCACCTTTCTTGATCAATCGGTAATCGGTAATTGTTTGCATTTTATTTATTTTCTTTTTTAGACTAGTTTGTGTTTTGAAAGATGCTATGGGTGGTAATTTCTTCAAAGAAATAGCTTTCTAATGATGAGTGGACAAGGACAGTTGTTGATATTTTGAAGAAGGACAAAGAAGCCCTAAAATGGTTGGGGGGCTCAAATGTTGGAAAATTTTAGTTTCAGGTAATACCTAATAAGTTTAGTAATCAATGTATATAAAAAGCTATCATTTCAGGAACTGGAGGTATGACCTACCTCAACTCCACGAGACCATAAGCAGTTCCTTTGTGCCTCAGGAAGACTGCAAGCAATTAAGATGGTGTCTGAACCCTGGCTGGTGGCTCAGTGGATTGGCACCAGCCTGCAAACCCAAAAGTTGCTGTTTCGATTCCCCAGTCAGGGCACATAACCAGGTTGCAATCCAGATCTCCAGCCAGGTCCGTAGCTGGAGGCAGGTGAAAGGCAACCATACATTGATGCTTCTCTCCCTTTCTTCCTCCTTCCCTGCCCTTCTCTCTGAAAATAATAAATTTTAAAATTTTTTTAAAAAGAAAAAAAAAGATAGTATCGGAGCCATTATACTCCAGGGTGAGGTGACCTCTGCCCAGGACACAAAGACCACTGCCCAGGACACAGATGAAAGAATGCTGTAGCTTTTATCTGATTAACTTCTTCCCTGAATTGCAAACCCCTTACGTGTACTTTTCTTCTCCTTATAAAAAGGACCCTTTATAATGGAATGTAAGATGTGCTATTAGAGTATAAATCTACTGTCTTCTCAGATTGCTGACCATCTGAATAAAGCACCCATAAGGATTCAATCCCTGTCTCTGCTCTTTGGGTCTGGTAGATGGCAGGCAGCACCAACACTGGCTTTTCTAGTTTCAAAGTCATGCCTCTTAAATGGAGTAATTTGCCCTGCCTGAAGTTCATGGGTAGTGGGTCCAGCATTCAGGCCCCACCCCCAGCACCAACGCACACATGCAGTTGGACCCAGTTTTCTATGCTTATGACTACAAACATGTGCACAGATGCTCATAATAAATCATATATGCAAAGACCCACACCTGAGCATCAGCACTCCCATAAGCCCACCATGTGTACACATGATAACTATCTTTCCTCCCCACTCCTGCCCAGCCCCAAGACTGGTTTCCACTGAAAATGCAGCCACTGTGTGATTGATAAGCCAGCAGTAGCTTCATTCAGTTGGAATCCAAGATGCCATTACTATGGCGACCATAATTCCTAGCAGCTCTGTTGTCTTCTATGCTCCCTAGAACTGAGTGTTATACCTGGGAGACTTCCCTTCTGGAAGCCACTCCTTCCTCCAGGAGTGGCTGTTAATTTTTCTCCAGGGCCTTCCTTCTTTGGAGCAAGTTGACTTTACACCTCTCTCTGGCTCTCCTGCTAATGGTGAAGGAGGTTTTAGGGGAATTGTGCATTCATCAACCTTGTGGTCTCCTGGAACCTTCCAGCTACTCTCCTGGGCATCTGATGTCATGCCTACCCAAAGGGAGTATCTTCTCCACAGATCACGTTGGACTGGTGTTATGATCACAGAATCTTTGAACACAAAGAGAGCAGTGCTCAGTGGGGTGTATTGCTTGGACCCCTCGCTTTAAAACTGAGGGACTTGTTTTTCTAGCTGCTGGGGTGTCTTTGGCTGCTGAAAGCTATCATCTGAGTCCTTCTCCAGGAATTGTCCCCAGCCCAAGGAGACTGCCTCACCCAGGTTCACACTCCCTTCCCTGGGGGCAGACCCCATTCAATGACTGCTCATTTGAGGGATACAAAGTTTTCACCCCCTCACCTTAATCAAGGACAACTCTGAAGGGTCATTCTGGTTCCAGAGGATCATGGGAGGCTCTGTTATGACCACTTCCAGTTGAGCCCTTCCTCTTCGCACTTCTGCTTCCCTGGCTCTCTTACAGGTGTTGACCTTAAAGGCAGTTCCCCCAGAAACTGCCTGCACACAAATCTCCATCTCAGAGCCTACTTCCAGGCAACCCAACCCAAGGTAAATGGCCTGGAAGTCATCTAACACAGACTTCTCTTTGAGGGATGAGGAAACTGAAGCCCACAGAAGGGCTGGGTAACCTCAAGGTCACTTGGGGAGTTCAAGTGAAAGTTAGTTCCTGGATCAAGACCCTCAGCCTTAGAACACATCCTAAAGGTCCCCTGATCTAAGCAGAAAGAAATGCAGTCAAGAGGCTATTGGGTAGTTTGCACAGCATTGATGGCAGTGGTGATGGAGTTAAAGAACCAGAACCGGACCGCCAAAGCCATTGCCATGTTGCGCCACCATGCTGGGAACTCAGTCTTGTTGCAACTACCACCACCAGTGTGAAGATTCCCTATAGCCCCTACTTTTAAGTGTCAGGAGCCTCCAATTAAAAGTGACCAGGGATATCTAGATTGGGTACACATGCCCCAAACCAAGGAAGACTGGAGGATTGAAGACTTAGCAGAAGTCAAGTAGTGTCAGCCAGACCAGGTCAGTGGCTCTCAATCCCATCTGCACATTAAAAGCACTTAAGAGCTTGAAGAGATCTTAATGCTTGGGTCACACCCCAGTCCAATGAAATAAGAATATCTGGAGACAGGGCCCAGGCAATGGTATGTTTTAAAGCTCTCTGAGTGGTTCTGATCAAAAGTTGAGAACCTCTGTTTTGAGGAAAAGGATTGGGGAATCTCTTCTCTTAGTTCCTTGAAGTATCAGGTAGGGTTTGGTCAAGGAAGCAGAACTTTGAGTTGTTCAGAGTAAGGCATTTGTTGTGGGAGTTAGCCTGACACCTGTAGGAGATTGTTAAACTGCCTGTGTAAGGCTGTTGACCTGTGTCTGGTGGTGAGCCTGGAGGCAGCAGTGCCACCATTTGGGATGAAAAGATGATCATTGTAGTAGTTACAAATGACATAAAAACTTTGTATCTTGAAACAACAAACATTTATTACCTCACGGTTTCTGGGTCAGGAATCTAGGAGTGGCTAAATTGAGTAGTTCTGGCTCAGGGTTTGTCACGGGGTTGCAGTTAAAGTGTTAGCTAGAGCCTGTGGTCATCTGGAAGCTTGAATAGAGTTGGAGTATCTGCTTCCAAGATGGCTCACTTGAATATGTTTTGACAGGAGGCCACAAGTACCTTGTTGACTATTGGCCAAAGGTCTCTATTACTTACCGCATGGGCCTCTCCATAGGGCTATTCCTGACATGGCAGCTGGCTTTTCCCAGATCAGGTGAGAGAAAAGAGACCAGGAAAGAGAGAGACCAAGACAGAGGCACAGTGTCTTTCATAACCTATTCATAAGTGACATTCCATTGCTTCTGCTATACTCATATTGGTCACACAGACTGGAAAGGATATTAGGAAGTGGGACTCATTGAGGGCCATCTTGAAGGCTGGTGCAGGGAAGTACAAAGACAAACTAGAACCCACCATGGAAGCTAGATCCATATCTCACGACCTCTAATCTCCACGGTATAGGTCACCTGCAGGAAAAGCTGGCACCTCAGTCATGACTGCACAGATACCCAACTTAGGATTTGGAGAAGCCATAGGAAAAGACCCAGTAAGAGCTGAGGGACCTATGGGCCTGGAGCCAAAATGATAGGCCAGCAGATCACAACTACATGATCCATGAACTGTAAGAGCGTCTGACTCAGTCAGAGCTGCAGAGTATAAAAGTAGCCATTGCTTCGCCTCTTTCAAATCTTAAGCACTTTTCTCCTCCAGCCAACCCTAATGTGGAACCATGAAAAAAAGGAAATTCTGGGAAATGTAGTTCTAGCCTAAGTGGCCACAGTATAAATGGCACCACAAGGCTGGAGTATGCGTTGGGAGATGGGTGCAGCCAATAAAAGAGGTGCTCGTAAGGGGTTTTCTGTTCCTTCTTCTCAGGCTGGAACCAGGAGAAAAGACAGGAATGGACGAGCCATAATCTAACGGTGAGAAACACAGAGACCTGAGTCTTCCCAGAACCTCATGGAAAGCCCCCCACTCTCCTTAGTTCTCTTTCCAGGACCATTATAGACCCACTCTGGATTAAGCCTCTTTCATTCTGTAAGGGGGAGGGAGACAGGAAGGGGTGACAGATGGATGATTTGAAAGCTGATTCCAAATCAGCTAGAGTGGACAATAATTTCTCCCTACTTCACATTAATACCTCTAGACAGCCAGATGAAAATCATGCTTTAATGGTCTGGTGGCATCTGATAACATGGTCACTCATACTGTTAGCCTGATGTCTATGGACTCCAAAATGTCTCACACTTATGTTCCCAAGACAGTGGCAAATGGCATAAAAGATGATACAACAGGACCTGCCTGGTCTGCCATTACAGACCCCCAAAATATTTTCCCTACTGACCTACTCATGCCCCAAATCCCCACATCACAGTATTAATCTTCTAGCCAAAAGCTTAAATTTGCTTGAACATTTAACTATCTCTAAAAGGGGTCATGTTTTAAGCTATTGTCAATCATTTATATTCCTTAGTGAAAATGAAATCTGGAGAGGCATATGACATAGAGCTAAATGAGGGAGCATTAGACCCTTGACAGCAACAGAGAAATCAAAATGGAGAGCTCTGAAGAGGGAGTGTGAAAGAAATAATCCTATATGTTTGCTAGATCCTGTTCATTTTCCTTTTTCTGGAATGAAAAAAAGACTTCACTTCCCAGCCTACCTTGAGGCAAGACTGAGGTCATGCAATGGGGGTTCTAGCCAACATGATGGAAGTGGAAATAATGTAAGTCACTCCTTCCATGCTTTGCCAATAAAAACATCTTGTGCTATTTTCCATCAACAACCACAGAGGCCATGTATTGAGATGGTAAGGTAGAAGCACCTGGGATCCTAGATTCACCACATAGCTGGGAGCTGCATTGGAGAGTGGCCCAACTCAAGCAGGACTTTATATGAGTGACATATAAACCTCTGTTTGCTCAAGCCACCGAAATTTGGGGGTTAATTTGTTTCTACAGCATAATCTATCCTATCCTAAGTAATATAGAAATTGGTATTCAAGATGGGGTTTTCTAAAGTGGAAACCTAAACTATAGGGTCAGGCAGCAAAAAATAAGGAAATTAACATCAGAGGTTAGTAAGATAGTAATCCATGGTATGCAATGACAAAGTATTTGGTCAAATTTTCACCTGCAAATAGTAAAAGACAGGTATAAGAAAATCTTTAAGAGTTAAAATGACTCAAGGTAAAGATTAGACTTGGGTGTGACCTTCCCACAAATTCCCAGATACCTTAAGGTGACACCCATTAAACATGGAGAGCAAGGTATAAGGAGGAGACACCAAAGAACTATAGCAGACATGAAATTGGTCTCTTGAAAAAAATGTTTGGATGTGGTGGTCATCAGTACATAAAAGTAACTAGGAACAAATACATCAACAGCCTATTACATTTTTAAGGGAATTGTACTACCAAAGAAACCTTGAGCCTGGACCAAAATTTTTTTCTTAAGCCAGCTATGGACATGACACAATTCCTGGGCTCCCACCATGAGTGGAAAGTAAGCTAAGAACGTTCTGTTGCCTCTCAGGAAGGGATTTCCCCATTGCCCATATATATTTGCCGAAGGAAGATGAAAAAAAAAAAAAAAAAGAACCACCTATTGGGTAGATCCATGAGCAGAGAGGGAAAAAATGGACAAAGGAGCTATTCCAGGAGAAAACACAGAACCTAATAAAGGGATCTTCTCTACCTCCAGGGTATGAGGCCTTTATAGTAGAATTTTTAATTTAGTATGCACTAATGACTACAATGTGTCTCCCATTCTTCCTTTGTAGTTACGTTAAGCCTCCGGCCATTTGGGTCTTCCCAGGCCAGGAGCAAACAAGTCTCACATGATTTCAATCCCCAGCCTTCAAAGTGACCCAGCTGATGCCAACTGGAGCAGAGGTGAGCTGACCCTACTGAGCCCTGCCCAGTTGTAGATCTGTGGGTAAAACATATGATGTTGTTTTAAGCCACTAAGTGTCAGGATGGTTTGTTCTGCAGCAATAGATAACAAATATACAGTGGATCCTCATTCGTTGTGGATTCCATGTTTTGAAGTTTGCATACTCACTAAAATGTACCTGTAACTCTAAGATCAAAAGTCACATTGCTCTTATGGTCATTTATAGACATGCACAGAGCAACAAAAAATGTGACTTACCTGATGTGCATACTTCCAGCTGAGGTCAAATAAGAGAATACTGTCCTCTTATATCAACTCTCATACTGTAAACAAGTGTCTGCTTTTTTTTTTTTTTTTTAATATGCTACATCAATTATATATTTGTGATTGTGCTCAAATCAGCATAGCTTTTTTATGATTTCTTGACCTTGTTATTTGCTTACTTTGGGAGAGAGGTGGGCAGTTAATAATTTTATGACTTGCTCTCAGGAGTGAAGCAGGAAGGATGTGTTTGCCTTACTGCACCTGCCTCTCCCTGAAAGAGGACTGAGCTCCTGGACCCTTTCAGTGGATCCAGACAAGTCCTGGGAACTGCTCCTTCAAATCTGATGTTCTTTCTCTGTTCATCACATTTCTTTGGGATTTGCTTTAACTGCTTCATCTCTGAAACCACTTCTTCCTTGGGAAATAGCAGGGCTGCCCTTGCTGCTCACAGGCCATGAACAGTTGAGTTCTTTCCAGATCAAGTCCTGCACACACCAGCTTGGTCCTGGTGCTTCCTAGACCACATACAAGCTTCTGGTCAGATGGCTACTGCACATGGAGCCCTAAGGGAGGGTGCCCACATGCCTGCCTTGGGGCTTGGGATTCTTCTTGTGTCCTCAGACATGAGCTGTGTGAATGCAGTGGGGCCATCCATTCACTGCATACTGAGAGCCCTCCCTCATAGTTCCCTTTTTTTAATTTTTTTTTATTTCATTATTTCTAGAAAGAGGGGAAGGGAGAGAGGCAGAGAGGGAGAGAGACATCAATGTATGGTTGCCTTTCACCTGACTCCAGCCACAGATCTGACTGAAGACCTGGTTTGCAACCTTGTTATGATCCCTGGCTGGGGAATCGAACCTGCGACCTCTGGGTTCGCAGGCCGGCATCTTACCCACTGTGCTACCAGCCAGGTAGTTCCCATTTTTGTGACAGTTTTCTCAGTTGTTGAACTTCTTCTTTATTTATTTTTATTAATTATTTTCAGAGAGAAGAGCAGGGAGGGAGGAAGAAAGGGAGAAGAACATCAATGTACGGTTGCCTTTCACCTGCCTCCAGCTACAGACTTGGCTGGAGTCCTTTTTAAAGTATATTTTATTGATTATGCTGTTACAGTTTCCCCAATTTCTTTTCCATTTGCCCTCTTCACCCAGGACCCCCTTTCCCTCCCACAATCCCACCCCTCTTAGTTTATGTCCATGTGTCATGCATATCAGTTCCCTGATTTCACCCTTTCCTATATCATACTTAACTTCCCCCTGTCTATCTTGTACCCACCAATTATGTTTCTAATCCCTGCACCATTTCCCCATTTCTCCCTCTTCCCCCTCATAGCTGATAACTATCTCAATGATCCCATAGTTACAATTTTGATCCTATTCTGGTTGTTTGCTTAGTTTGTTTTTGTTTTTATTTTTTTAGATTTTATTGTTGATCATAGTGAGCTTATCATTTTAATGTTTATAGTTTTGATCTTCTTTTTCTTACATAAGTCCTTTTAACATGTTATACAATAATGGCTTGATGATGATGAACTCCTTTAGCTTTACCTTGTCTGGGAAGCACTTGATCTACCCTTCCGTTCTAAATCATAGCTTTGCTGGATAGAGGACTTACAATCTTAGTTGTAAGTTCTTGCTTTTCATCACTTGGAATATTTCTTGCCAGTCCTCTTGCCTGCAAAGTTTCTTTTGAAAAATCAACTGATGGTCTTATAGGAACCCATTTGTAGGTAACTTTCTTCTTCTCTTTTGCTGCTTTTAAGGTTCTCTCTTCATCTTTAAACTTTGGCATTTTAATTATGATGTGTCCTTGTGTGGTCTTCTCTGGGTCTAGCTTGTTGGGACTCTGTGCTTCCTGGGCTTGTATGTCTATTTCCTTCACCAAATTTGGGGAAGTTTCCTTCATTATTTTTTCACACAAGTTTTTGATTTCTTGCTCTTCCTCTTCTCCTTCTGGCACCCCTATGATTTGGATGTTGGCACACTTAAAGTCATCCCAGAGGTTCCTGAATCTCTCCTTGTTTTTTTCAATTCTTGTTTCCTCTTTCTGTACTGGTTGACTGTTTATTTCTTCCTTATTTTCCAAATCATTGATTTCAACTCCATTTTCCTTCCCTTCACCATTGGTTTTGTGTGGATTTTCCTTCGTTTCACTTAGCATAGCCTTCACTTCTTCCCTTTTGCATTTGCCATACTCAAGCATATCTGTCAAGCCTGTGAACATCTTTCTCACCAGCAGTTTGAACTCTGATTCTGTTAGGTTGGATATCTCCTCATTGCTTAGTTCTCCCACTGGAACCTTGATCTGTTTCCTTTTGGGGGCCATACTTCTCTGTCTCCTCAAGTTGACAGGCTTCTGTGTTTGCCTCTGTGTCTTAGACAGAGCTGTCACAACTGTTATGTTGTAAGTGGTGGAGCATTAGGTATTTGTCAGTGCAGGGTGACCTGTTTCACCACATTGTGGTGCTGTATGTGGGGGAGGAGTCTGAGAGGGAACAGTGCTGCCTCCTCAGCACTTGTCCCTTTTCCAGGCACTTCTTCCACTTTCCGTAAGGGACTGGCACCTCTCTAGCTATTGCTTTGGCTGTGGTTCCCAGAGTGGGTGGGTTCATGGATGTTCTAGGACAGTGGGGGCCTCTAAACAAATGAACTCTACTGAGAGACCAGCAGTTTCTTTCTCCACCTCAACCCCTACTGGTTTTCACAGTCAGAAGCAATGAGGTTTTATTTTTCCTCCAGTGCTGTAACTGTGAACTATGCAGTCTGGTCTAGTACTGGGAGTGCTCCCCAAGTGTCCCTATATTTTTTAATGTGTAATTGCACTTTCTGCTGGTCAGCCACAGCTGCTGTTCTGCTGCAGCTGCCAGGCCACCAAACCACCAAATCACACCCTCTCTGTCCTGGCTCTGCCCCTCCTACCTGTCTGGATGAATATTACTTCTTTATATCTTTGTTGGACTTCTGTGCAGCTTGATTTTCTGGAACTTCTGGCTGTCTCTAGTTTTAAAGTAGATGTATTCCTTCTTAGTTGTGGTGGGAGACACAGCTTGTCTACCTGTGCCTTCATCTTGGTTGGAAGTTCAAGTGTCCTTTTTATGGTCTACTTAGTACCACATTTTTCACATTTTTTGCACTTTTTTGTTGGTGATTTTGCTATTCTAAAATTGCCCCCAAATATGCTGAAGTATTGTCTAACATTTCTAAGTGCAGGAAGGTTATGATGTGTGTTACAGAGAAAATAGGCCCTGGTTGGTGGCACAGTGGGCCCTGGATGATGGCACAGTGGATAAGGCTCCAGCCTGCGAACCTAAATGTCCCTGGTTCGATTCCCCAGCCAGGGCACATAACCAGGTTGCAAGCGAGGTCTCCAGCCAGATCTGTAGCTGGAGGAAGATAAAAGGCAACCACACCTTGATGTCTCTCTCTCTCTCTCTGCCTCTCTCCCTTCCCCTCTTTCTGGAAATAATAGACAAATAAAATCTTTTAAAAAAAAGAAAAGAGAAAATACATGTGTTAGACACAATAGGGCATGAGTTATAGTGCTGTTGGCCGTGAGGTCAGTGAATTAACAATATATATTAAATAATATTTCTTTAAACAGAAAAACACATAAAACAAGTTTATATATTGCTTGATTGATAAAAATATGACCAGAGGCTTGCAGGAACATGACTCTGAGTTTTGACTACAAGCAGTGGTTTTGGGTTCAGTGTTTGTGGAGACTTTATAAAACATAACTACCATGAAAAATGAGAATCAACTGTACTTATATTCAGCTCTCCTCATTTTTCTGAGCACATGACCACATCACACTTCCCAGGTCCAGTTAGGTGGGGGCCACCTGATTGGCTACATCCAATGAAATGTGACTAGGAGGCCAAAGCATTGAAGAACCAGCGTGCTGGCTCCAACCACTCTCTATGAAGTGGCAAATGCAGAGGCTGTATTAGAAGGGTGGCATCCTCTAATGAAGGGAGCTTTGATACTTAACTGGGAAGAGAAGAGCCCTGGTAACCCGTATCAGACTTTATATGGACAAGATGTCAGCTATTATTGTGCTCAGCCACTGAGATTCGAGGGTTGATTTGCTGTTGCAGCCTAGCCTTGACTGTCCAGTCTAAAACAGGGTGTGAGGATCCCACAATGTATATTTTTTTCCAACTTTACAATTTCTCCTGGACATGATATTTTAGTCAGAGTATATAGGTGTGTGCAAGTGTGTCTGTGTGCATTTGTGTATGCACATGTGTACACATAGCTGTTAATTACCTACATGTTCTAGCAACTACTAATGTGTTTGCCAATAAGGCCACAAATGCTAAAATGCAAAAGTTATCTGGCCTCTCCATTCCAGCTTTCATCAAAAAAGAGGAGTGGTAGATGGCTGAGATTTATTTACTCACTGATTTATGAAGAAAAAAAGAATTAATTTGGTCTAAAGAAAGTCCAGAGGGGACCCAGAAATTAAACTCTTCATCCTTCATTGCTATCAGCCTCACATCTGAAGCACCAGTCTAGTAAATAACCCTCAAAATGCATCATAATTAATCAATCATGCACCAGGAAAATGCAAATCAAAACCACAATGAGGTATCACCTACACCTGTTAGAATGGCTATCATAAAAAAATAAAATAAAATAAAATAAACCCACAATAACAAATCAAGTGCTGGTGAAGATGTGGTGAAAAGGGAACCTTTATGCACTGTTGGTGGGACGGCAGACTGGTGCAGCCACTGTGGAAAACAGTATGGAGATTACTCAAAAAGTTAAAAATGGAACTGCCTTAAGACATAGCCATCCCACTTCTGGATACTTATTCAAAGAAAATAAAAATGCTAATATACAAAGATGTATGCACCCTTATGTTTATTGCAGCACTACCTACAATAGCCAAGGTATGGAAGCAACCTAAATGCCTGTCAATGGATGTATGGATGAAGATGTAGTACATATTTACAATGGAACATTACTTGGCCATAAAAAAGAATGAACTCTTACCATTTGTGACAGCATAGATGGACCTAGAGGGTGTTATGCTCAGTGAAATAAATCAGAGAGAGATAAATATAAGATCTCATTTATATATGCAATTTTAAAAAACACAAATGAATAAAACAAACAAAACAGAAATAGACCCCTAGATATAGAGAACAAGCTGATGATTGCCAAAGGGGTAAAAAGATGGGGGGAAAATATGATGTTCCCTTTGCCTAGAAATCCTACTTCTAGAATTGCATCTTTGGGAAATGATTTTTAAAAGTTTTCTCATGTAAATAAGCATGCCTCTATACATGCATCTACTCATTTACACTGAATATTATGTATGGCCTTTCCTCGATTTTCCTGTAGATAAAGAAGTTATACAGTGGTAAAGAGAGAAGGAACTTTCCAGAATGTTAGGGATGAAACAAGGTAATGGTATGATCCGGGTTGGAGATGAAGGAAGGACCCAAAATGAAGTGATAGATGACTAGAGAAGTATCTGTGGAAACCAAGAGACAATGTCAGTGAAAAGTGGCTTATAAAAGAGGTCCTGGGTCAGCTGCATCTATACTCAGGGGCCTGCAGTCAAGCCATATTAGCCCAAAGCTAACGGGTTATCCCAGAGATAAGCTCTTTTGGGTTCCTAAACCCAATTTCCAAATGTGAAGTAGGGGCTTCCCCACAGATCCAAGCAATGCTCCTGACATCACACATTTAACTCAATTCTGACACTATCTACCTAGAAATAGCATCAGATTCCATAGGTTAAGGGTTCAGTCCCACACACTGCCCATCCCCCACCCCACTTCAAAAGCCAGCCACAAGTCAGGGCTGTTACCTGTGCTTCTGACTCTGAATATAAATCAGAGGTTCCCATGATGACCTCCTCCTCCTTGGGTTAGATTAATTTTTCTGGAGCGGATCATAGAACTCAGAGAAATATTTTAGTTACTAGGTTACCAGTTTATTATCAAAGGATATGATGCAGGAACAGCCAGGTGGAAGAGATACTCAGGGCAGGGTGTGAGGAAGGGGCATGGAACTTTCACACCCTACCCAGGCATGTCACTGTCCCCAAATCTCCATGTGATCACCAATCCAGAAGCTCTGCAAACTTTGTCCTTCTGGGTATTTATGGAGGCTTCATTATACAGGCATGATAGATTAACCACTGGCCATCGGCAATTGATTCAACCTCCAGCCCTCCTCCCCTCCCCATGAGGTCAGGGGAGTGGGACTGAAAGTTCTAATCCTCCAAGGACCTGGTTGGTTCTGTGGGCAATCAGCTTTTCATCCTACGGTGCTTTCCAAAAGCCACTCAATAGCATTAAAAGAGATTCCTTTATGGTTCTCACCACTTGGGAAATTCAAAGGGTTTTAGGAGCTCTGTGCCAGAAACTGGGATAAAGACCAACTATACCAACTATTTGTATAATATGTATACAAATATACATAACAAATATATATTTGTTATTACAAATCACAATATCACCCAGACGAAAGGGGCAGACTCTCCTACATGCTTGGTCATCTGCATTCCACCTGGGTCTGGCCCTCACAGAACTTCTTGTGTTTCTGTGGAAAGAACTCGGGACCTAGAGTCAGCTAGCCCTGTTTAAGTCCGAGTTCATCTCCTACACACTGTGTTATATTAAATAAATCACTTAACCTCTCTGAGTCTCACACTGTCAGGAGGAACTAATAATCTCTGCTCAGAGGGCTTGGGAAGAATGAAAGGAGATCAGAAACATCTGTCTCAGAGCAGGTAGGTCTCCCTCCCATCCCCTCTTATCACCATGTGTACCCAGGAAGGGTCTCAAACTGTTTGAAGTATATTATGTCATAGCAGCTATGGGAGGTTGAATAATACTTTTCTTCCAAAAAAAAAAAAAGTCAATGTCCTAACTGCTGGAATGTTTACTTATATGGCAAGAAAGGATTTTGCAGGTGTGATTATGTTAAGAATCTTGAGGTGGGAAGATTATTTTAGATTACACAAACGAACCCAAGATGCTACCACACGTGTCCTAATACAGAGGAGAGGAGGAGACCACATGGTAACAGAGACAGAATTTGGAGTGATGTGGCCACAATCCAAAGAAGGCCATAGCCAGCAGGAGCTGGAAGAGGCAATGAACAGATTCTCCCCCAGATTCTCGAGACGGAGTGCAGCCCTGCCGACACCTTGATTTCGGCCCAGTGAGACTGATTTGGGACTTCTGGCCTCCAGTACTGTGAGCTGCCAAGTTGGTGGTAATCTGTTACAGTGATTAGTTACATAAACTAATACAGTGGCCAACTGAGTCTGTGGCCCCAAAGTGAGAGTCAAAAAAGGAAAACCCTGGGTTCCAAGGCCCTGTGCTGAAAACAGAGTCCTTGGTCCCTTGGGTGAAGGCTGCAGAAACTGAGGCCCCTAGAACTAAAGTTGTTCT
Organism: Noctilio leporinus; assembly: GCA_004026585.1. Classification (NCBI taxonomy): domain Eukaryota; kingdom Metazoa; phylum Chordata; class Mammalia; order Chiroptera; family Noctilionidae; genus Noctilio; species Noctilio leporinus. The sequence goes on from PVIW01005380.1 coordinate 59,815, forward strand.
GGGTGGTCTTATCAATGCCCACTCACATGAGCTGCCCAGCCTTGTCTCCCATAGGAGGTTTCCTGGCAGGGAAAGGTGTAAAGTTAAGATCATTTCTTTCTCTAGTTCTGGCATAAACTCCTCCTCACTGGGGAGGGGAGGGATCCCTTTATCTGAGGTCTTAGGGTCAGACACCTGAAAAGGACCTTCCAGGTCTGGTCCCTGGCTGCATTGAGGGTACCCAGGGGAGGACAGAGCTTGTGCAGGTCAAGCATGTAGTATCACCCTGCTTCCCCCAGCCTGGGACTAACAGCCTTAACCTGCTTCTCAGGGATGCTCTCAAGAGCTAAGATTTACAAAGGGAGCCAACCGCCATGGAAACCCTCAGCTTGCACCAAGTGACGCACTGACCATTTGGGCCTGGAAAAAGCAGTCGTGTTGAAAACTAATTGCACTGCGACTTATCCCACACTGGGGCTGAACTGTATCGTAGTGTCTTCACAGACCACAAGCTTTCAGTTTGCAGCCCAACCAGACCCTCCAATGTGGCAACCCCTGCTTCAACCTGATTCCTTTTTAGCGGGTTTCTATGGCTGCCAGGTGTAACTAACCTCCCAAGAGCCCCTGAGTGTTCCAGGCTGCCCATTGGCAGAGGCCCAGGCCTTGTGGACAACGTTGACTACTAGACTAGTGAGACTTACATCTACAACAATCGGGGGTAGGGGCACTAGTCCCACCCTCCCTCCCCCGCCACCAGACATATTCCAGCTAAGAAAGAAGTTGGTCTCAGTCTGAGGGCCCAGTAGTAAAACAAGACATTATTACAGTAATTTCTCCTTCATGGCAGAGACAGCAAAACTCATCACCAAACCCATTTCCCTTTCCTTTTGGATACACAGGTAGACTGCATTTCCCAGTCTCCTTTGCAGTTAGGTGTGGCCATGTGACTGTTCTGGTCAACAGAAAGTAGGCAGAAGTGATAAGTAGCATATAAAAGCTGGCCATGCCAGTCTCCACTCCCTCTCTTCCCCTTCTGACCAGTTGGATGTCAATCTTCAGGGCAACCTTGAAAACAAGTGACCAGCTGTCCCAATTTTAGCACTGAGGGTATGTATCCAAGGAACCCCTTACTTGCTTGCTACTTGAAAGGCACATGTGGAAGCCGGCAGAGGCTCCATCAGGCTGAGTCCCTGCATGACTACATGGAGCAGAGCGCTTCCTTTCCCTGCCTCCCACCCCTATGAACAGCAATACACATGTCGAAACTTTACGTGGGTAGAAAATTAACTGAGAAGTTGCTCTTTTGTGTGTTATTGCTACTAGTGTAACCTTAACTGATACACTATCTAATATTTTTGGAGAAACACACAAAAATGCTCCCTCAGCTATTTTAAGAAGACAGATGCCAGTTATAAATAGAAAGACTACATATTATCTGGGATAGTCTAGGCTTCCACCTGTTATCTAGGCATAATTATTAATAGCACCCCCCTTTACTCTCCAAAGTGTCTCTGTTTGCACAATATCTAATGTGGTTATAGATAATTTCAAGCGTAGGCACATGCCTAAAATATTGTAAGAAAATTATTAATTGAATCCTACTTTAAATGCAATTATTTAAGGAAGAAACCTGTAATAAAAGTAATTTGCCTGAGAGCTAACACTCTGATATTGGTTCTCCGGATGTCAGAGTGTCTTTGTTGGGCACACTGCGTACATTACTAACAACCATCCTAAAATCTAGATTTCTTGCAGATGTGTTTGGAGAATTGCTATTCGTCTTGTATTTTTGGTCTTTTCCATCAATTGATCAATTAAAAATTATATCTTTTTGAGTGGTGCATCCATGCAATGAAATATTATTCAGTGATAAAAAGAAATGAGCTATCAAGTCACAAAAAAGACCTAGAGGAATCTTAAATGCATATTGCTAGGAGTGAAAAACTCCGCCTAAAAAGGCTACATGGTATATGATTCTAAGCATATGACATCTTGGGAAAGATAAAACTATAGAGACAGTAAATGGAGCAGTGGTTCCCACAGATTGGAGTGGGGGAGGGAGGAAAGGATGAATATAGATGGAGCACAGGGGTTGTTGCGAGGTGGGGTGCAAAATTGTCCTGTGTGATACTGTAATGGCCGATACATGGCATTATGCATTTAGCAAAACCATAGACTGTACAACACTAAGAGTGAACTGTAGTGTAAACAGTGGACTTAAGTAAATAATTATGTGCCAACACTGGCTTATCAGTTGTAACAACTGTACCGCACTAAAGCCAGATGTTAATCGTAGGAGGAACTGCGAGGGAAAGGAAGAGGGGAACATGGGAACTTGGTGTACTTTCAGATCAATTTTCTTTTCCTTTTTTTTTTTAAATCAATTTTATTTTTAAAAAGATTTTATTTATTGTTTTCAGAGAGAGGGGAAGGGAGAGAGACAGAGAGGAAGACAGACATCAATAGATGGATGCCTTTCACCTGCCTCCAGCTACAGACCTGGCTGGAGACCTGGCTTGCAACCTGGTTATGTGCCCTGGCTGGGAATTGAACCAGTGACCTTTGGGTTCACAGGCCAGCGCCTTATCCACTGTGCCACCAACCAGGGTCTCTTTTCCTTTTTTTTAGCTTAAAACTTTGTTATTGATTTGAGAAAGAGAGAAACATTGATTTGTTGTTCCTCTTATTAATGCATTCACTGGTTAATTCTTGCATGTGCCCTGACCAGGGATTGAACCCACAAGCTTGGTGTATTGTGATGATGCTCTAACCAACTGAGTTACCTGACCAGCACCAGATCAATTTTCTATAAACCTAAAAAAATGCTCTAAAAAATAACAACAACAACAACAACAAAAGAACCCTTAAAAATAAGGGGCTAGTCCTGACTGGTGTGGTTTCTTTGGTTGGGCTTTGTAATGCGAAGCAGAAGGAAAGTTGCTGGTTTGATTCCTGGTCAGGGTCCATGCCTGGGTTGCAGGTTCTGTCCCTGGTTGGGGTGTGCTCAAAAGGCAAGCAATTGCTGTTTCTCTCTTACATGGATGTTTCTCCCCTTCTCTTTTCCCCTCCCTTCCCATGTCTCTAGAAAATGAATAGATAAATAAATAACATCCTTTTTTTTTTTTTATAGTAGGGGGCTATACTGCAATGGGCAACAGGCTGTCTCCCAGTGTGGATCCAGGTGGACATGGGAAGGTGCCAGCACAGACATCTAAGGGGAAATGTTCCTGACACAGTGGGATCAGGGTCTGGTATGCCCACAGGCAGGGGAACTGGTGAGGTGGGGTTAGGGTTAAGGCTGAGGCACTCGCTGGGGTGGCTGGACCTCCCCCATGCATCATCAGCTTCCTCAGGGAGCCGGGGCCACAGTTGAACAATCCAAACAGGAGGCTGTGGGGCCCCAGCTGGATGCTGCTTACCACACTGTTAAGTGAGAACAAATCCAAAGCAAATACTTGCGATATTTAGAGCTTTAGGATGCCCATGTTTTATTCATACACATTAGCATGGGGTCTGCAGGCCCCTGGAGTCTGAAGGAAATTAGAAAATCACAGAATGTCAAGGCTAGAAGAGGCCTGGGGAGTGATCTAATCCAGGCCTTTGTTTTGCAGAAGAGGAAATTGAGGCCCACAGAGGGAGATGACCTAAGGTTACAGACAGAGAAAGACAGCCAGCCTCCTTAGGCCTGGCCGGTTTATACTCCTGTCTGTCTTTCCTTCCTTCCCTCCTTCCTTCCTTCCTTCCCTCCTTCCTTCCTTCCTTCCTTCCATCCTTCTTTCTTCTCTCTCTGTCTCTCTGTCTCTGTCTCTCTCTCTCTTTCTCCTCCTCCTCCTCCCCCTGTCTCCCTTCCTCCCTTCCCTGCCCATTGTTCTTTCAATGTATCTGGGTGTCTACTTTGTGCTATTTTCTCAGCAGGGCCAGGGATATGCTGTGGGCTATCCTCCAAACCTCTGCAAGTTGAGTACCCTCTGAAGCCACCAGGTCTGGCCAGGCCTTGGCTAATCAGGAGCCTGTTCCTGAGATCAATGTAGGCCCTCAAAGGCTAGAGGGCAGATTGAAAAAAAAAAAAAAAAGTCACAGCGTGGGCTCCTAAGAATTTCTACCAAAATTTGAAATGGAGTCCACAGCAACAGTGCTATCTTTCTTCTGAGGCTTCCCCCCTCCAGATGCATCCACCCTCCCACCCACTTGCTTCCCCTCCTCCAAGTGAGAGGCTCTAGATGGCAGCTATCCTTCGCTCCATAAACACCAACACCAACACCATTCTAAGTTCCCAGGTGCTGTGTATTGCAGCCGGCTCTGGGTAAGTCTGATGAGAATCTGGAGGTGATGTTGACTTTTGGCTTAACCGTGATGCTAGGCAGATGGGATAATGGGCCAGGTGCCTGGGGGACATCAGGCAGAGGTAATGTGCAGACAGCTGAGCAAACAGCAGGGAGAATGGGCCCTGGGATAGACATCTGGAGTCCTCCAGCCGCTGATCAGGCTGCATAAGATAGCAGAGGTCCCAGGGAAGGTGCCTGGGAGTCTGGCAGTGAGGCTGCGGGAGGGGGAGAAGGAATGAGAAAAAGGGCCGGTAAAAGAGCTTTGGGCCTTGAGAAGGACACTGTAGGTCAGCTCACTCAGACTCCACTCTGACTCTCCTCTAGCCGGCCTGCCTCTACCAGACGGTCCAGGAAGCTAAAGCCAAGCCTTCCCAGACTTCCTTACAGCTAGTAGTGGCTATGTGACACAGCTCTGCTGAGTGACACTGTAGTAGAAGCCAGCTGGTAAAATGTGCCTCTTCTTCCTTTCCCTCCTCACTTCTGTCTTGATTCTGGATGTGATAGTTGTACTTGTAGGAGCCATCTTGGCATTATGAGGGGAGAACTGAGAAAATTGCTCTAACATCTCAGAGCTCCTCAAGTGACCCCAACGCTAGCAAGCCACTCTCCTCAGAATTCTTTTTACACAAAACAAAACCCAAAAAAACTTCTAACATATTTAAGCCATGGCGATTTGGGCTTTCCCTTATTCAATCAGAAGATAACAGTATGGAATGCTGTGTGTCGGGGGTAGGGGGCGGTCAGAGAGAAGCCTTTATGTAACAGAAAAGATAACTCATGTTAATGGAAAACTTGAAGAGATTTATTGGTTCACCTAAGTAGCACCTGATTGGAATAGGCTTCAGGGCAAGTTTAATCCAGCAGTTTAATGATATCACCAAGGACCCCGGTTTCTTTTCATCTTTCCATGCCCACCCTTGAACTAATTACCGTGGTAAAAAGGACAGAATCATGCTAAATGGCTTTGGCCAATCAGACCCACCCCTGAAAGGGTCAACCCCTCTCAAATCACACAGTTGGTAGACAATGAGGTCTATAAAGGGCAATCTAAATAACAATACGAAGGGTGAAAGGAAGCTAGGTGAGCAAGTCTACTACAGCTTTCTATTCTGGGAGAGGGGGAATTGTGTAGAGGCTATTGAACATGGTTATCAGAAGGTCATAGGCAACCTTTTGTTGGGGAAGGTTGTGCCAATTGCAGCAGGCTGTGTAGGAAGTGGAAGCGAGGAAGTACTCTTTAAGAAATTTGCACTGTGAAGAAAACATAAATCGTACTATCTGGCGTGAGGAGGCAGGGTTAAAGGAAGTTTTCTTAGAATGGGAAGACTTGCATGTAAGTTGCAGGGTGGGAGGAGAAGTATGCTAGAAAAGAAGGATTTGGCGAAGAAAGAGAACAGTGAAGGTTCATGGAATGCCTACAGAGAAACTCTGGAGGAGGAAATGATAGGAACAATGTGGCTGTGCTTGTAGGGTACTGGGTAAATGGTGCCCAGAGACAGCCTGGAGCCCATCACAATACTCCCCAGCCCTATTCCTCTTCTATCTCTGTGGAACATACTACCGCAAACTCAGCAGCTTAACCCATCACATTTGTCTCAGCTCCTGTAGGTCAACAGTCCAGATACTGTGCAACTGTTTTGCTCGCAGTCCTATAAGGCCGCTTCACAGTGTCTGCCTATTGTCTTCATTTCTAGAGCCTGGAGTTCTCGTCCAAACTCATTGGTCATTGGCAAAATTCTGTTTCTTGGGTTGTAGGGGTGAAGCCCCATTGGTGTGATAGCCATTGGCCAGGGACCTCTATCATCTTCTAGAGGCCACCCTCAGGTCCTTGCCACGTGGCCCCCTCCATAGGCAGGTCACAATATGGCTGTTTGCTTTCCTCCTTGAAGTGAGCAGGAGAGCCTCATTGATGCCTTAGCCACTTAGACCTGTTTAGGGGCTCAGTGATTAGGTCAGACCTACTTAGGGTCATCTCCCTTTCGATATATGCAAAGTCAATCGATTAGGAACCTTTTGTGAATTTTACTTACATTTGCAAAGCCCCTTCTCCAACAAAATAGTCACAGAGGGGATATCTCGTCATATTCTCCAATCCCATTCACACTCATGAAGAGGGGGTTGTTCGGGGTCTGTACACCACAGAGGGGAATCCTTGGTCCTCTTAGAGGTCTGCCTACCATGACAACTACGTTCTCAAGGTTTTATGGAGAACTCATAAACACCTGGAATTGTTTTCTTTCCTTCCCTACTTAGACTGCTTGAGGGCAGACCATTGAGATTGACCTCCGAATCATTTTAGCCCCAAAATATGCAAACAAGACTCACTTTTTCCAGATCATCTGCAGTTTTCTTTTCTTTCTCTCTTTTGTAGATACCGTTTTGGCTTTGGTTCCTTAGCAGCATTCTATTAACTGCTCTCCCTCATGTGAGCAAATCAGCGTGCAGATAGTGAATTAGATGCCTCTGAAATATTCTTGGATGGTTTATTTCCGGAGATTTCACTGAGATATTGTCCACCTCAGTCCTACAATCGGAGCCAACAGAGATCAGTTGCCTGAAAAAGCACTGCTGTGGACTGCATGTGTGTGTCCTCTCCAAAGTCGTATGTTGAAGCCTTACCCTTCAATGTGATGGTATCAGGAGGTGCGGCATTTGGGAGGTGATTATGGTTAGATGAGGTCATGAGAGTAGAGCTCCATGATTAAATTAATGTCTATAAAAAGAAATCTCTCTCTCTCTCTCTCTCTCTCTCTCTCTCTCTCTCTCTCTCACACACACACACACACACACACACACAGCAAGAGGGCAGCTATCTGCAAACCAAGAGGAGCAGGTTCTCACTGGAACTGAATCAGCCAACACCTAGATCTTGGATTTTCAGCCTCCAGAACTGTGAGAACCAAACGTCTGTTTAATGTCTGTTGTTTAAGTCTGTGGTATCTTGTTCTAGAAGCCCAAGCTGACTTAGACAAGCACCTTATGAGCACCTGGAACCCTTGAAGTCCCAGCTCACTTCTCCTCGGCTCCATTGGCCAGACATGATGCCAAGCTCTTTTCATATGTCGTTTCTACTGAAGCCCTACTAGTATGCAAAGTAGCTATTTTTATAACCTCTTCCAAAAAGGGGGAGGCTGAGATTCAGAGAAGCAAAGTGACTATCCCAGTTTGCCTTGCTAGGCACGGCCCATGCTTTCTCCAGCAATCTGCCTGCCCACGGAGGCCGCACCTCTATGCCCTTGGGTCTGAGCAGAACTTCTTCTCATTATGGATTTACCTAAGAGGTTGCTTGAGCTGAGATCCCCGCCCCCCCCATACTCAACTTTGATACCATCTTCACCTCTCCACAAAACTGCATGACTCAGGGTGTCTACAGATTCCTGTGTTCAACAGAGGTATCCCGACTGCCTGCACCAAGCCACCAGTCAGCTTCCTAAAGGGCTATCTGGGAAAAGTGAGCTGTGCAGTGACAGCCTCGACATGAGTGAGGTGGAGTGGCAGCAGTAACCAACAGTGGATGCCAGCGCTGAGCAGCATCCACTTCCCTCCCAGGGGTCATGGCAGAGAGCAGCTACCCCCTTCCAAACCCGGAGCTTACTTGCCTCCTTGGAGAAGTTACCATGCCAGCAGCGTTATCTATTAATACTCCCTGATTTGCATCCCTGTAGCCTACCAGGTGTAGCCTACCGATCCTTCATAAGTAGGGCTGCCAGAGTTAGCAAATAAAAACACAGAGTGCTGATTAAATTAGAATTTCAGCAAAAGAATAGCTTCAGTGTGAGCATGCCCCAAATATTGCATGGGATATTGAAAGTAGTATTTGTGCCCTGGATAGTGCGGCTCAGTGGATTGAGCACCGGCCTGCGAACCAAAGGGTCACTGGTTCGATTCCCAGTCAGCCCACATGCCTGGGTTGCAGGCCAGGTTCCCCAGTTAGGAGGGCACAAGAGGCAACCACACACTGATGTTTCTCTCCCTATATTTTTCCCTCCCTTCCCCTCTCTCTAAAAAAAAAATAAATATTTTTTTAAAAGAAAAGAAAATACTATTTGTTGTTTATCTGAAATTCCCATTGAAGTGGGTATCTGTATTTTATCTTGGCAACTCTAGCCAGAAGTTTTAGCCAGCAAGCAGAAATGATTAGGGAAAGAAAAAAAAAAGTCCCATGGACAAAGATCCAGCACAAAACAGCCTTAAAGAGTCTGTACACAGGTAGCCCACTCTCCTCCACCACAAATACACATTCTCTCAGTTGTTGTCTCTCATTTATCCTTTCCTCCCCTCTCCTCTGGGTTTTGCTCCTCTTTAAGTTAGTGTGAACTTCAGGTCCCTGACAAAACTACCTCTGACCAAGACCTGACACCAAACCCCAGTCCTGGCTTGGGCCCTCACAGCACCCATTGTAAGACATGCATAGAAATGATGGACACCAATTCCATTTTGTGGTTATCGCTGGAGTGGAGCTCAGGAAGGAAGGTAAATGGGGCTTCATCTGTCAGCCCTACTTTATTTCATCCCGTGCACACGGAAGCACAAGCAAGTGTATTACATTAATTTTCTTTTCTTCAGGTAAAATTCATATCACAGAAAACTCACCACGTGAACCATTTTCAAGTGTATCATTCATATTTAAAGCATATAGTTCTGACAGTTTTCCAAAGTGGTTATACCAGTTTACACTGCCTCCTACACTCACAACAGTATGAGACAGTCACCTCTCTCCATTTGTCTTTCTAACACTGGGCTGCTCACCTTTCAGACCTGAATTGACACTCACCTCCCCTGGTAACCCTTTCCTGGCCCCCCGAAGTCTAAGATGAGGAGGCCCTTCTCTGCCAAAAGCTCCCAGAGCTACCATGTGTATTTGAACAAAGTGAATGTTGAATGAATGAATGAATGAATGAGTTTGGAGTGGCTGAAAACCCCATAGAAAGTATCTCTATCTCTTGGCTCCTTATTCCCTTTGCCTCCCCATGTGGGAAGCTTGGGAGTCAGGGGAAATGCAGTAAAATAATAAAAGAAAACATCTGCTTCTGCCCTGGTAGTGTGGCTCAGTTGGTTGGAGCATTCTGTAACCGGAAGGTTGTGGGTTTGATTCCCAGTCAGGGCCCATTCCTAGGTTGCTGGTTTGATCTCCAGTCTGGGTGCCTATCAACCCCTGTCCAAGTGCATGCCATCCCGGGCCTACAGTCCCAGCCCCGGCACATACTGGAGGCAACCAATCGATGCTTTCTCTCTCCCTTCTTCTCTCCCTAAAAGTAATGGGGGGGAAGGGTCAGGGAATGCCCTCAGGTAAGGATAAAATATAAAATAAAATAAAGCATCTGCTTCTAAGAAAATGCCGGTAGCAGGGAAGCCAGGACCAGGGCTGGGATGGAGGTAGGGGATCCTGGAGTCTGTCCCCACCACCACCCAGGGGACCCTAGCCCAGGCTGCTCCTCTTGACTTTTCCTGGGGTCTGCTGAGCTGGTGGACATAACGCCTGCTCCCTCTGAGGGAGATCCCCTCCACAGCCCAGCTCCTCCACAAATGTCAAAAAACCTCATCCCTCCTGTGCAGAGTGTAATGAAAATAGTGGCTGTGCAAGCAAAGTTCAGGCCTGGCTCTCCCACGCTGAATTCAGTGTGGGGGCCGTGACTTCTCCCCAAGACCCAGGCTGGCACATGTCTCCATTTTGATCTCAACCCCCTGCAGCAGTGAATCTCACTGTGTGGTCCCAGGACCAGCAGCTTGTTAGCAATGCCGGTTCCCAGGCCCCCCCCCCCACACACACCTAAGGAATTGGGTGCCCTGGGGGTAGGGCTGGCAGTCTGTGTTTAACAAGTCCTCCAGGGGGTTCTGAGAAGCTAGCTGGCTGCAACTTGGAATCACCTGGGGAGCTTTAAAAGCTGCTGCTGTCTGCATCCCTCACCCCAGGGAGGCTGATGTAATTGGTGTGGGGAAAGGCCAGGCAATTCCATCGTGCACCCAGAGGGCAGGCCTGAGACCCACTGCCCTGGTTCTGTGATGGGGCAGACAAAAAGTTGCTCACTGACAAAGGGTTTCTTCCCTTGCTGACCTAGCACAATGTTTCTGAAACCTGAGTGAATGGGAACCCCCTAGGCATGTTAAAGCGGCTGCCTTTTGAATTCAGCAGGTCTGGGTACTACAAAATTTGCATTTCTAACCAGTTCCCAGGTAAGGCTAATGGCCTGGAAACCTCTCTGAGAACCACTGCTCTAGATGACCCTCAGAACAACCCTTAGAGTCAACATTAGCACCCTCGTTTGACAACCAGGGAAAGTGAGGTGCAGAGGAGCTGAGTGACTCCACCGAGGTAACACAACCCATTATGGAGCTGAATTTGAAATGGATCCCCTTCATGGTCCTTTCTGAGTGACATTCATTCGGTGTGGGACCAGGATGGGTTCTGAGAACAATTCCGAGCTTTCTCCTCTGCCAGCACCTTTCTCAGTGTGCGGCAGCTGTGGCTGCCTCTCTTTGTGGCTACAGTGACTCTCTTCTTTGACCATCACCTTCCTCCAAGAACTCTGACTAGTGTTGGACTTGGGCTCCATCCTTGGTCCAGTGGACCTGCTGGCTGAATCCAGTTTTAGCAAGAAGCCTGCCAACTCAGCTTAGCCCATATCCCTACCCCTTGGCATCTGATCAAATTCCCCATCCCCCACCATGAATGCCTTGCCTCCCTGGCCTGCCTTCAGCAAGAAAGTTTAGCCAGGATCCCCCCTTACCCCTGAAGTGCCCTCTTAGCAAATCCCCACCCACTGACCCCCACTCCGACCCTAGGTTGTAAATCCCCTCCGGCCCTGTGGCGGCGATCAGAGTTGATCGCACACACACACCCCTGCCAAACCCCAATGCAGTGGTCCCTCTACATATCACAATGCTCCTGGAAAAAAAAAAAATGATTGCACTCTTTAGCAAGTGCCCTGAATAGTTTTTTCTTTACCAGCGCTCATCTACCTCCAAATTCTCTCCCCTAGCTGCCCGACGTTTTTTGCTGCTCCCTGAGTCTTCCGGGCTGCGTGCCTGCCCCCCTCCCCTAGCTAGGCTGCCCTGAGTTCCCTTCACTTGGACATTACACCCAAGCCCCTCCCAACCCACGCCCGTCCATCAGCTGTCATTTTTGCACTGAGCACGGTCAGCTATTGTCCCTCTGGGGACATCTGTCTTCAACATGAGGAGACCTGATAAGCTAGTGGACCCTTCAGTATAGAACTTAAAGTGTTAATGTCAGAGTCTTGCACCACTCATTTGTTCATTCATTCATACAGCCATTTATTAAACAGCAATCAAACAGCTATGCAACAGACACTATACTGAGTATCGAGAATTGAAGTATATGGGAGACTTTGGCACTGCCTTTCTTTTTTTCTTTTCTTTTTTTAATTTTTAACTGAGGAGACAAAGAGACAAATACTTTGGAAGACCAGGGAATAGAAGCCAAAGATTTCATCTGGCTTGTGCACTTAACAGGTGCTCATCAAGTATTTGATGGATGAATGGATGAATGAATGAATGAATGAAAAGTGGAATGGCAAGCCTACCCAAGATTGTCCTTTTCTTTCTCCACAGAAAAGCCAAGTTTGGCAACTGTGTTTGCCAAGCCCAGAATGTTCCAGCCAATTGATGTGAATGATGTGCCTATTTTGGGGTGATGTTCACATTGACCAAAGGACACTTACGGGCTTTGCCCAAAAAATGGTCTTTCCAAATGCTCACTGCAGCCTCTTGTATCCCCCTGCCTGGAGGCTGGGGTCCCGGACAGTGCCTGACAGTGTGCATGGCCCCCAAAGGGACAGTGGAGGCAAAACAAATGCTATGCGTGAAATGAGCGAAACTGCCAAAGGAGAAGGAAAAAAGGTGGGAAGGGCAGCCGATAGGTGAGCCACAGCTGGGAAGACCCAACCAACCCTGCTTACATGGGACTTTTTAAGCAGCAAAAGTCCCACAGCCTAGGAAACCCTTCATCCCAGGCAAACCTGGACATGGGAGAGAGTGGGGTGTGGGCTTCCCGGAAAGGAGAGGAGGCCTGGGGAACCAGAGCAAAACAATAAATGGTCTACAATTACTTGTTTACACATCTGAGGTCAGGGGCTGTATCTGGTTCATGTCCAGATCACCCAACAAGGGAAGCAGCATGTTCAAGGTTTCAGATTCTGGAATCAGCAGACCAGGGTTTAAATCTTCCCAACCTCCCTTTTCTCAGCTGTAAAACAGGCCAATTAATGGTACTTTCCTCCCAGTTACCAAAAGAGTTAAATAGGAGAAGAAATGTAAAGAACCCAGCCCTGTGCCTGCCACATACTAAGTAGGTATTAGCACTGTTGCCTGCTATGTAGTGAGTGCTCAATAAATATGTGACCCTTGCTGGCCCTCTGGATCCCTGATGAAGACAGTGGGGTAGAAGGCTGTGTGTGTGTTTGAGAGAGAGAGAGAGAGAGAGAGAGAGAGAGGGAGAGAGAGAGAGAGAGAGAGAGAGAGAGAGAGAGAGAGAGAGATTTTTGTTCCAGGCCCATAGCCCCCTCTGAACTCCTGCTGGGGGAAGGGCAAAGTCCGAGGGCCTTCACTTTGGCCCCTGCTGATGGCATTGAGGATGCCTGTGGAAGTGGGTGTTAATCCAAGAGAGAGCCAGGTCCTTATGTGGGGAGATGAACCTTCTACCTACCTGGTCTCCCCATTCTCTGACCTACTCTCTTCCACTGCTCTTGTCCCTACTCTCACTCAGCCACTCACTGCCACAGCAAAACCTTAGGCCTTGTACCAGAAAGCTGCAACTCCTCCTTCAACTCAATGTCACACACCCCTCTTTCTGACTATGGGACATTCTCCATACTCCTGCTCCAGTGGTCCTCCCACTGCACCATACTTCCAGTGTCATTGACCCTCTACCTTTCCTTTCTTCTTTCTTAGCTTGATGGCCTGGGTCCCCTTCTTAAACTGCTCATATGCCATGACTAATCAATCCAATCCCTTGTGGGCAGAAATCTCAGCTCCTTTACCTCTATCTGGCTTCACTGGGTTCACCTCTTACAGCAAAATCACAGCAGGGTGGTAGTGGTGGTACAGAGCAGGGGAGAGCAATGGGGAAGGGGAAAAAATTGGGACAACTGTAATTGAACAACAATAAAGTTTTTTTAATAATAAAAAAAATCCACACAGCCCTGATCACACCCAGTTCTACACCTACTGTGGCCCACATGCACGCGGAGAAAAATCTCCAAACACACTGATGACTGAGCCCACTTTAAGTTAATGACCATGAACCTCATCTGCTCCTTAAATGCTGCCCAGCAACCATCCCAGAATTCTACAGTCCATTTCCCTTCCCACTGTCCAAGGTGACAATTTCCCACTTCCTGTGCTTTCCTCACACCTCCAACACCTCTTTCCATCTTCACTTGAAGCCAATGGCCTTGCTTCCTGGCTCGCAGACAAGACTGAATCTACTGAAAGAGGACTTGCACAGCCTCCATCCCCGTATCTACCCTGCGACAATGCCTGCCTGCACACTTGAGATGGACTATTTCCCTGGCTCCAGCCAACACCATGCCACACCCAAGGTCATCATAAAACTTTTTCTTCATCCCAATGGAAACTCTATATTATGCTCTGACTCTTCATCCCTTGCTCCAACCCCTAGAAACCTTTATTCCTCTCTGTCTCTATGAATTTGCCTAATGTAGATATGGCATATAAGTATAATCAGACAGTCTTTGTCCTTTGGTGTCTGTCTCATTTCACCCAGCATAGTGTTTTCAAGATTCATCCATGTTGTGATTCATCCATGTTGTAATACGTCCATGTTTCTGTACAGTAGTGTTCCACTGAATGAATATATTAAAATTTACTTTCCATTCCATTGTTGATGAATATTTGCTGCTACGAGTATTCTTATGTATGTGCACGCATTTCTAATGTGTATGAATCTTGGAGTGGAATTGCTGGTTCACAGTGTGTGCATATCTTCCATTTTGTCAGGTGATATTAAGTTATTTTTTTGAAAATGTTATATTTTACACTCTCATTAGCAGTGGATAGAAAGTTCCTGTTGTACTTTATTTTTGCAAAGACTTAGTAGTTACTCTTAAATTTTAGCTGTGCTGGTGGGAGTGTAATGGTATCTTTTTGTGATTTTAATTTCCACTTTTTATTACTAATACGATTGAGCCCATTTTCATCGCCCTGGCTGGTAGCACAGTGGATAAGGTGCCGGCCTGCGAACCCAAAGGTCACAGGTTCAATTCCCCAGCCAGGGCACGTAACCAGGCTGCAAGCCAGGTCTCCAGTCAGGTCTGTGGCTGGAGGCAGGTGAAAAGCAACCATACATGGATGTCTCTCTCCCTCTCTGCCTCTCTCTCTTCCCCTCCTTCTAAAAATAATGAAATAAAATCTTTTAAAAATTTTTAAAAAGATTGAGCCCATTTTCATATATTTATTTGTACATTTTTGTGAAATGTTTATTCAAATCTCTTGCCCACTTTTCTTCTATGCTTTTCTGTCTTTTGCTTATTGATTTGTAGGAGTTCTTTGTGTGCCTTTTTTTTTTTTAAGATTTTATTTCATTATTTTTTAGAAAGAGGGGAAGGGAGAGAGGCAGAGAGGGAGAGAGACATCAACGTATGGTTGCTTTTCACCTGCCTCCAGCCACAGACCTGACTGGAGACCTGGTTTGCAACCTGGTTACGTGCCCTGACTGGGGAATCGAACCTGTGACCTTTGGGTTTGCAGGCTGGCACCCTAACCACTGTGCTACCAGCCAGGGCTTCTTTGTGTGTCTTTAATAAGCTATTGTCAGATACATGAATTGCAAATATACCCTACCTACCCTGTGGCTTGCCTATTCACTTATGTAATGGTATCTTTTTTTTTTTTTTTTTAAAGATTTTATTTCATTATTTTTAGAAAGAGGGGAAGGCAGAGAGGCAGAGAGGGAGAGAGACATCAATGTATGGTTGCTTTTCACCTGCCTCCAGCCACAGACCTGACTGGAGACCTGGTTTGCAACCTTGTTATGTACCCTGGCTGGGGAATCGAACCTTCGACCTTTGGGTTCAGAGGCCGGCACCTTATCCACTGTGCTACCAGCCAGGGCCTGGTATCTTTTAATAAAGAGAAAATCTTGATTTTAATATAGTCACATTTATCACCCTTTTCCTTTTATAATCAGTGCTTTTTGTGCACTGTTTTAAAAAATTCTTCCTCATTCCCAAGGTTATGTGGACACTTTCACACACTGCCTTTTATGGCAAATTCTATTGGGTTGGCTTTCTGTTGTCAAAATAACTGTACTTTTGGATTAAATCTCATATGGTAACAGTATGTTATCCTTTTATTTCCCCCTTCTGTTTTATTAGTAGGTTCAGTTTGCTAATATTTGGTTAAGATATTTTGTATCTTTGTTCTTGAGATAGTCCTGTAATTGTCCTCTTTCATAATGTTTTGTGTGTGTGTATGTTTGTCTTTTGTTATCTAGGTAATGTGGTCTTTACCAGAGCAGTATAGTAGCTTCTTTTCTACTATATGGAAGCGTTTTGTAATATTAGTATTATCTCTTTTCTAGATGTTTGGTAGAATTCTTGGATACAGTCATCTAGGCTTGGAGTTTATGTGTGTATGTGTGTGTGGAGGGAAGAGATATGGAAAGATTAAATTTATTTAATAGTTACAGAAGTATTCAGATTTTCTATTGATTCTTGCATCTTTCTTGCATCTTTTTGATGTTTTATTTTTCTAGAAATTTGTCCTTTTCATCTAAATCTTTTAGTTTATTGGCATAAAATTGTTCATAATATCCTTTTATTATCCTTGTAACACAAGATCTATAGTGATATCCTTTTCTTTTTACTGATAATTTGTGACCCCTCTCATTTTTCCTTTTTCTCAGTCAGTCTTGACATGAATTTATCAATGTCTTTAATTTTTTCAGAGAACCAAATTTTGGTTTTGTTCAACCTCTCTATTGTATCTTCATTTTTTAAATTGAACTGATTTCTGTTCTTATCTTTATTATTTCACCTTTTCTACATCCTTTGGTTTAAACTTACTATTGTTTTTCTAACTTCTTGATATGGATGATTAGCTCATTAATTTTTAGCCTTCCTCCTTCTCTAATATATACATGTAAGGGTAGAAATTTCTTAGTGAGCATTGCTTTAGCTGTGTCTCACACATTTTAGTATGTAGCATTTTCATTATCATCCAAGTCTAAATATTGTTTTATTTTTGTTGTGATTTCTTATTTGGCCTCCTTTGGTCATTGAGAAGTGTATTTTGTATAATCCAAACACATGAGGATTTAAAGCTATCTTTTCAAACATTCAGTTCTAGCTTATAAGCATTATGATCAGAGAACATACTCCATTTCTTGAAATATGTTGAAACGTACCTTATGGCCCAGTCTACACTTAATTTTTGTAACTGTTTCACTGGAGTTGATAAAGACGTTATTTTCTATATTTGTTGGGATACATTGTTCATGTTTGTTAAGGGAATTGTGCAAATGTTCTATATCTTTACTGATATTTTTACTTGTACTATCAGTTACTGAGAAAGGTATGTTAAAATCCCCCTTATGATCAAGGATTGGGCTTTCCTATATTGCTTTATTTTGGAGCCTTCTTATTAGAAAAATACACATTTAGGATTGGCATAATTTTCTGGTGAATCAAACATTTTTAAGAAACCATCATGAAGTCTTCTTCAATATCTGTGGTATTACTTTTGCCATTAAGCATATTTCTGAGAGAACATAGCTACATCAACTTTCTCTTAGTGTTTTCCCCATATGTATATGTACATGTGTGTGTGTAGTCTGTCTAGAAGGTATCCAGCCATGTAATATGAAAAATACAGACATTTATTGAAGAAGGTAAAAGACACAAGAAACATTATACAAATGACAATGACACCTTAGACCCCTTCCAAGTAGGCACCTTGGGACCTCACACAGTTTTCCCAATTGCCATCAGCTGCCCGGTCATATTTTCCTGAATCTCATCAATGGTTTGAAATCTCTTCTCTTTCAAAGGTGATTTTAGTTTTGGGAAAAGCCAGAAGTCACAGAGTGCCAAATCTGGGCTGTAGCGGGCTGAGTCATCTGCATGAGACATGATGCATGAGCAGGCACGTTGTTGTGATGAAGCTGCCAATCACCAGTTGCTCGTGGCTGCGGCCTTCGGAACATCTGAATAGTTTCCATGGAGGAATGTTCAAGATTAATGCAAAATTTGATGCAGATTTGTTACTTTACTCGCTCAGTCATTTTGAACCCAACAGCCACACAGCACATATGCTCATTCAAAGGTGTGTACCATCCCCACTGACTAGTATAGTAAAATCATCATTGTTCACACATGTGCGTTCCAGTCCACTCTCCTTGGCTGCCAGATTACATCAATGTCATGCAAACCATTCTCATTTTATTAACAATGCTGGACTTTTTCTGGACAGACCTTGTGTGTGTGTGTGTGTGTGTACACACATGTATATAATCTTGTTCCTTTACATGTAATATAATTAATGACATATTTAAATTTAAGTCTATCATCTTGCTGAAGACATTCTATTTCTCCTGAAAATTCTGTACTTCTTTTTCTCCCCTTTTGTGACTTTATTTGGATTAATTTAGTAGTTTTTAGTATTATTGTATTTATTAGCATTATTGAGGAGGCTCTATAGTTTTTGCTCTTAGCTTTTAATTGGTGATTAATCATCCTCAACTTTTTATTGTTTTTCTCCAGTTCATCACTCGCTCCCAGAAACATCTTTTCCAATTATTCTATAGTCTTTATAATTATTATTTTCTCTGTACCTCTTAAATGCCTGAGACATTACACCGGGTTAGTGAATTCCCTCCCTTCAGTATCTCATCCCAACTACATTAAAAGAGACTCCTTATCTCCTGAAGCCAGGTAGAAAAAGCTGAGCATCAACCCAGGACTTAATTATAAGAATAGCAGAGTTCCAGGAAAAGTAAAATTCTCAACTCTAGCAAGTCTTCTGTACCAAGATCATGACCTTGATTGGGAAGGAGTGGAACCCTGAGATATGGAGTAGGGACACCTGGATCAACACAACAAAAACGTCTTAACTTACCACATGCCTCTAAACCCGCTGGACCTTCAGGAGTGGCCCACTATTCCATATGAAAGGCTAGTGCTAGCAAAAGTGGCAGTTAGTAATGCCAAAGTCTATCCCTGCATAAAAGCAATGAAAAAAAAACTGGCAAAAACTGTCAGAAACAACTTTTTCAGAACTCTGGAAAGTAACCAAAAGGTTGCAGCAACCCAGGGAATGCTTAATCAAAAACAAAAACAAAAACCAGGGTGACTCTCAATAGAAACAGTGAGCTTTGAAACATTTTAATTAACCCTGGTTCTATCGTGGCGGTGGCCTTGATGACAACAGCCCCCATTCCCATATTAGTACTCATAATGAAAGGAGAAAAATAGACCTGACCCCTAAGAATTGTGGCTGTTTGTTTTACCCTGTCTGGTGGCTTCCTAAAAGACCAGCTCAAAGGGTTTCCCTTTATGCCATCTAACTCAGGCCTCTCCCAGTGCTGAGATGACTGATGGAGGCATTAGTCAAAAACATTTAGATGGCAGCTATGTTCGTTATTGCTGTCTAGGGCAGTAAATAACATTTGGGGCAAACAATAGAAAAGGCTGGGGAGAAAAGGCTGGGCAACGAGGCGCTTTGTGAGTAAGAGCTTTGGAAAGCTCTGAAATATTCCTGGGATCCTAGAAGGTCATGTGCATGCCCAGGGCTATGTGCATGGTTAGGAAAGACCTGAGAAGGCCCTAAGATTTCATCTCTGGCTGGCCTTCAGGCTCCGTGAAAGCAAGAAATGAAGCCTAAGGCCAGGCCGTAAACTCCCTGGCTGAATGTTGAGGGCACGCCCCAACACATGCACAGACTTTTTTTTTTCTCTTTTTTCTTTTACTGAGTTTTTGGTTCTAGGAATTTAAAGAAATCTTTCTCTAGTTACTCGTTGGCCACTGTGTGAATGAAACAAGAGGCTTCAAGGGCCACACATAACCAATTTGGAAGATTGGTTCAGAAAAGTCTCTGAACAACTACTACAATAGGCTGAAACAAAAAATCTTAGGGAGATGTAGTCTGATTTCCAGAGTTGCCACGTTATAATAGTCAAAATGTCCAGTTTTCTAGCCCTGACTGGTAGCACAGTGGATAAGGTGCTGGCCTATAAACACAAAGGTCACAGGTTCGATTCCCCAGCCAGGGCACATAACCAGGTTACAAGCCAGGTCTCTAGCCAGGTCCATAGCTGGAGGCAGGTGAAAGGCAACCATACATTGATGTCTCTCTTCCTCTCTGCCTCTCTCCCTTCCTCTCTCTGGAAATAATAAATAAAAAAATTTTTTGAAAGTCCAGTTTTCAACAAAACAATTGATAAGATATACAAAGAAAAGAAAGTATAGCCCACACACACAAAAGCAATTAATGGAAACAGCTCTCGAGAAAGCCCAGACATTGTACTTACAAGACAGAGGTTTCAACTCACCTACTTTAAATATGTCCAAAGAGCCCCGGCTGCTGTGACTCAGTGGATTGAGCACCACCCTGTGAACCAAAGGTTGCCGGTTGGATTCTCAATCAGGGCACATGCCTTGGTTGCGGGCCAGTTGGGGGC